>CAJPEV010000341.1:64527-109564 GCA_905338385.1 Darwinula stevensoni | reverse complement strand
AAGTTGTGGGTGCGACAGTCCGCAGGGAGCGATACAAGTGAGGGGTTGTCATCTTCATGCTTCGAAAATTGTCATGTCTGAATCTTTTCTGTAGCCAGAGGCAAGCACTTGTACCACGCTGAGGTGTAACATGCCGAAAATGAGAGCTTAAGTGGATCTTCTCGAAGTGAGTGTCTTGATAGTGATACCTAATAATACATATTTTCACGAATAAATATTGAGGTCCTAGATTTCAGAATTTAAATTTAGGCTAACATTAATTGGTTATGACAGTTCATAATAGTGTGTAGGGGTGCCGCCAGAGCCTCGTTGAACTAGAAGGGTGCCGTTGGTACTGAGAGATTGAGAACTGCTGGCCTATGGTAACTTTACGGGGAAGATTTGTCTTCAGGAAAGTTGGTGGTATACCGGATGGCGGTATATCAAGGGTTCGCTATATCCATGCAAGCAGCAGAGGACAAGGAAACAACTGGAAAGGCAAGAGAGAGGTGGAAAAAGGCATACAGCCAGATGTGAACCACCCCTCCAAAGCCAATCCAGTTCATATGTGGGTTTCATACTCGACTCGGAACAGGGACGTTTTGTAAAACCGTGACTGGCGCTTTCGTCGCGGCCTAAATGGTCGTGGATATTTCGTCGCAGACCCAGATCGTCGCACATGCACGGTGAGGCACTAGCTTTCAGAAAAAGGTAAACAAAATTCACAGAAAGGAAGGGATAAAAGATTCCTATCACTTGGGGAGGGGAAAGGGAAGGGAGGGATTCAATGTTTCTGTCGTCTTCGACGTTTTTTTTTGAGCTGCACAGTTCATGTGCAAACTTCAGTGCATGCCACTGGAATGGATCAAAATATCTACAGCAGCGATTCTCAATCTACAGGGTGAATTTTAATTATCTCCCAACGTTAGATTCAATAGTGCTAATATATACAGCAGTCCTAATTATTTTTGCATGTGCACTTTTACAGATTAGACATTAACTTAGATTTCCTGTTCTTTTCCAGTTTTTCCACTTGACCTTCGAGCAACAAGCATTTGTGCAATCTGGAAGGGATCGAGCGACAGATCTGACACAACACCTGATCAATTGCTGTGACTGCAGTCCGGCTTTCATCTTTTGGCATTTTGGGTCTGATAGAAGTGCTTTACAGTAGCAACTCGCTGAGCAGCGAAAAAAGCCAAAAGCTGAAAGCCGGACTGCAATCGCAGCAATTGATCAGGAGTTGTGTCAGAAATGCTCGTTTCTGAATTTCAAATTTCTTATTTTGTCCATTATTCATTTTTGGCCAGATCATGATTTTGCAGACCACATGAAGCCTCGCTACGGACCCCTACGGGTCTGCGAAAACCCGGTTGGGATGGAAAGCTGCACTAGGAGGGGTAACTTTTCATTGTACAGATACAAAGTGACTAGTTCTAAAATGCACCACTAGTGCCTTGCTTGGGTAGAGACGTTATCATACGACATCGTCCCCTTCCCACCCCGAAATGCCCCCTTGACAAGGAAAGTGCGACGATTTGGGTCTGCGTCGATATAGTGCATCGACGAAATGGGCTTGCGACGTTTTATCCGCGACGAATTGTCCACGACCATTTAGGCCGCGACGAAAACGCCGGTAACCTTGTAAAACAATGCAATAAAATAAATAAAAAGCCTCACTACTTCGAATAACCAGTTTTAGCTTGAGGGTGGGGAGATTGCTTTGTTATTCATGAAGTTGTTTTCCAGACAAGACCTGCTGGCCCCGGTTGAGCTGAAGGTCCTTCTTCAAATCTGAATGCTTCTTGGCATCAGACTCAGTTTCTTGTAACAGCAATGGTGACTTGAGTGCATTTGTGACGTTGGTAATGGAGTTTTTGACTTCCAAACATGACCAGAGTGGATTAAAGGTAGGAAGCTGTATTTATTGCTGCAAGCATGGGAAGTGTTCTGTGACCGGCACTACGAAAGGAATGGATTCCATTAATCAGTCACCATAATTTCTTGTTCATGCTCCTGACAAAAGCAAAATCTCGACTAGAAGGGCAAGGAATATGGTGGCCTTCAAGGAACTACGAACAACATAAAACTTTGGATGCAAACCTTAGCCTCTTGAATAATTCACTCCTCAACTCTTAAAGGCTAAGGCCCAAATGCTCACACTCCATTCAGGGGGAGATAAAGGGGCCCTTGAGCTAAAGAGCTCCTTTTCCCCTATAGGAGTCCATGTATTCTTAAAGGGCCGTTTACTAACGGAGGTTTCAGTAAGGCTAAGGCCCAAATGCTCACACTCCATTCAGGGGGAGATAAAGGGGCCCTTGAGCTAAAGAGCTCCTTTTCCCCTATAGGAGTCCATGTATTCTTAAAGGGCCGTTTACTAACGGAGGTTTCAGTAATTGTTTTCTTTTTTTTATTATTGAGAAAGAGTTCCATCACCATGAAACAATTATTGAATAACTCCAACCCGACTCTCTGTTGTGCACTTCCTCCCGAATTCAAATTTCATGATTTGGGTTGGCACTAGAAGAGGCATTAAGGCTAAGGCCCAAATGCTCACACTCCATTCAGGGGGAGATAAAGGGGCCCTTGAGCTAAAGAGCTCCTTTTCCCCTATAGGAGTCCATGTATTCTTAAAGGGCCGTTTACTAACGGAGGTTTCAGCATTCGGACCTATATTTAAAAAATAACCTTTGAGTCGCAGTGGGACAGGTGATGGGACTGTTTCTCAACTTTTTTTTTTAGTAATTGTTTTCTCTTTTTTATTATTGAGAAAGAGTTCCATCACCATGAAACAATTATTGAATAACTCCAACCCGACTCTCTGTTGTGCACTTCCTCCCGAATTCAAATTTCATGATTTGGGTTGGCACTAGAAGAGGCATTTCTGCCCTTATTCACATTCCCAGTGAAGGTCGAGCGCTCATTTAGCCTCACAAATCTCGAACAATTTCCCGCGCAAAATGTAAATTCAGGTTTAGAACACGATATCATGAACTTGTTCCATAAAGACTCCATAAATGCTTCAAGGGACTGCTTCATTGTCCATGACTTACGTCCTTAGGTCCCTCTTGGCCTACAAATGGCAAGGATTAAGTTATGCTGCAGCCCGCATTCCCAAAGTGACAGCGTCCATATTTAAAGGTACAGCGAATTTTGACTTAGTACATTTCCAGTTTCCCTTTATACCACTCCAAAACGACCTAGTATCCCCCTAAAGACTTTCCAATCGTCAACCCCATTTAGTCAGGTCAAACGAGCAAGAAGCAATTCCGAAAGAGAAAGAACTGAAAACTGAATCGTAAATGGACCTAGTGCAACCGGAAAAAAATTTAATCCGAATTGATTGCATCTTCCTGTGCAGTTTCCAGTGTACAAGACGCTCTAAACCCTCTTGTGGTCTTCAATTTACAGTAAACTTTGAAGACGTATAGAGTTGGGCTTCACCGCATCAATTCGCAGTGTGCATTGACACATCACCAAAGCTCTGGAGAAGGCTTCACCTGAATTACTTTCTTTCAGCGAAACTGTACAATTGATTCTATGTTTAAAAAAAAGGTCAATGCTGTAAGCATGTATCTCGCAGAGGAAGGTCAAAGTCCAATGGTCTAAGGTTGAAGCCAAGATCAAACACTTTCAAATGAATCCCACCGGCTTCAAGCAGCGACTTCATTGATAAACGGGGGGGGGGGGGGCTGTTAGCTTTAATATGGGAACCTTACTTTGGGACTTGAATTTGCCGTACTTGCTCCTCGACCATAAAAAAAACCAAATCGCTATTACCCAGCTGTCCGCCCATGTAATCATTGACTCCTTGAGCAAATGATTCAATGCTACTTTCTTTTCTCTATAAAAAAAACTAATGACCTGCTTTCTTTCATTGATGGCAAAGCATTACGCCTCCTCTCATTGAAATTCAAGGTTCATGGTTAATGGTTTGGGTGAAGACATAAAGAAGCGCTTCCTACCCGTGTTAACATCCTGCGAGAAGGTCTAGCATTCATTTAAAGCAGGACTAAACCCTAGAAAGACAGATATTTTGTGGGAGCATACCCAACTACTGACTGGTTACTTATGTGTATACTCCTTTTTTTCCTTTGTCCAAGGAGTTTACCCTTTTCGTAAAGCTAATCGCGGAAGGGGCAAGCAGGCATTTCGTCAACAATGCTTTCGACCCATTCACTGTCCAAAAAGTAAGGAAATTCCTCAACCTGAGTTTCGCTTGAGGCTTACCAACTCGACTTGGTTTCTGCTTCGGTTTACTGTTACCTTTGAGTATCCTCGACGTAATCAATTTCTTGAATGATCTTGAATGTTATCATCCCGCCTCTGAACCTACTCTCGTGCTGAAATTCCGGATGAAGCCTGTTACATTCAGCTACCATCGCATGCGCCCTTTGAGAACTTGAGCTCCCAATTTCAGATGACCCCAGCGTCACTCTCCCCTTTCGCCTAACCTTGCTAAGCACATTCAGAGGCCTATCATCATACGACCAATGTGAATAATTTTATATTTACTTCATAACTGAATTTCATGAGCTACTTTTTATTTCACTCTTCAAACAGCTCAATATCCTCGGCTCTAGTTCTGTTCCCCTTCTCCATGATGGAGAAACCTATTTCGTGTCATCGGTAAATTTTCGGATTTTTCTCGTGAGGCTTCAATCTAAATAGTTAAAGTAAATCAGAAATAGAAACAGTCCGAAGACCGAGTCTAGGGGACTCCCTTCAATCCCTTCAACTGACACATCCACGTTTTCAATTCATTTTCTAGCATTCCAGTCTTCTTACCCTTGAGATGAAGTATAGGCGTCTTCTATTATCACACCAAGAAGTATAGACATTGTTTTGTGTGCTGTGCTCCTTTGGTCAGTGTCCCAGGGGAGGCAACCGGCGGGGTGCTGTTAGGTATACTTAATATATTTAATAATTTTAATTATACTCTCTCCGGCCAAGTATTCTTTCCGTTTCTTTCCTCCGCCCTCCCCTTCCGGCTACCATATTGAAAATTATTTTATGCACGCCGAATAAAACCTCCTTCGGATTTACAATTTCTCACTCATCTCCCTTCCATGGCGCTGTTTTCAGCGACTAACGAGAGACACGCAATTATGGACAATTGCATTTGTCATTTATTTGCAAAGGGATTTACCGATGAGTCAACTTCACGGAGCAATAGCTCCTGATTGAGGGAGCTGTTACTTCGCAACTCGACGGCAGAATCCGTAGGAAAGTACGGAGCACGTGTAAACGGAGGTAAAATTCTATCCGAAAACACTGTAATTTGACATGAAACTCAAGATCCCTTTACTATCCTCAGGATCCTCTGACCTCGTCCGCACAGATACGCACGAAAAATGGCCGCCTCCTGGTTATCTCCCAGGAATGGTTGCTCATCCCTGACATCATCTTCTGGTTCTTAAACTACCTAGAAAACGTTAGTCTAGGATGAAACATAGGACTAATAATGAGGTTATAGGGGAAATACTTATTGTGTTGGTATCCTTACGGTATCGGTACGCCTGGAATACAAGGAAAGGTCCTTACCCCACAACTTCTCCTTTTCACATCTTAACATTTTTGACCCGTATTTCCTAACAAATTTATCCCTAGCCAGGTCCGATTTCAGTGCTCCCGTTCAGGGCGCTCTCACCATTTACCATAGGTTTTTTTTGTCTCTTTATTACAATAATTACGGTAAAATTTTTCTTGTGCATAACATTGTGTCAGGGAAGCCCAACATAGGACCCACCAGAGAAAAATCGAATGTCTGGGATTCCCCAACAGTGGATCATAAAAGGGGTAACCTGCTTTTTCTGCTCCTGTGACATTTTCCAAGTTGAGTAAGTGAATTACATGGGGCAAGGGGGTGGGGGCTGTAGTAATGCTTAAGAGTTTTGCTACCTACTTTCTACCCCAATCTTAATCATAACCATTCGATCCCTGTATTGTTTATAGAAAGTCAGTCCTTTATTTCTGTTCGTCCAGCTGGATTTAGGTCTTCCTGATAATGCCTCCACTCTTCCAGTCAAACCTTGACCTTCAAATTGGAATGCTCTTCTCCCCACAGTAAAATCCTTTAAGAAATCCCTCTTGGACCTCTTATCACATACTCCACAGCTCACTCTTGCCTTTTTGGTGTTACGTGCTATTCCAGATCTGTTCTACAAACTTGTTAAATTTTAGTGCAATATGGGAGTTGCCAATCCCTCTCCTTGAAGTTAAGAAGTAGACATGTTGCTTGGGATGAAGTATTTTATTATTGTAGAGCTTAAGCCTAAAACTAATGTTAAGACTCTAAGACATGCATGTTAAGGAGTAGGCAGCATCCCAACCTCATGTTAGGCCTTAGGATAGTTTTGATAAGAATGATGGACCCCTAAAAAGTAGCATTGTGATTCACAGGTACAAGTTGAAGTATTTGAATTGAACTGTCACAGTGTATGGTTGAAGATGTCTGGCAGGCCCAGTGCTCCTGTCTATCAGCCCACAACAGTGGCATATGATGTCCATGAGGATGTTGGTAGAGTGTACTTGCGAAACTTTCAGGTGCACAGGAGTGCAGTACAGAGATATTTACCTGCAGGGATATTCTTTTGTGGTCTCATGCTTTCTGTGTTGGCAATATGCTTTGTGATAGTGGGTGGCACCCATGCAGGATATGAAGATAGTACCAGCACTGGTATATCTGATGACTTTCAGAAACATTCCCACAATGATTCTCAAAATAAAACTTCAGAAACTGAGAATGGTGATCACAAAAATATGAATGTTACTACTCATGAGTCAGATCGTTCAGATGGAGAATCATCAGCTGGAAAGAGGACTCTGATTGCAGTGGGAATTCCCATGCTAATCATTGGTGGCTTGATGATGACCTATGCCTTGTATATGCAAGGATATCTTAGGAGGTGCTTTCCTGGGAAACATGGACGTTATTCAAAGCAGTTAAGCAAAGCTGCTCTTGCTCCTCAGGTGAGCATTCATCCCTTCTTGAAGTATTTTTTAGCCTATATTGTGAATTATGTAGTGTATTGTTATCAGGTATTTAGTTGACTGGGATAATCATTGATGTGTGACTATTTTGAAGAGTCAAGGGGTGAAGATACAACAGGGTGCAACTGCAAATTTCCAAAGGAATGAAGCTGTGGAGGATGAAGAGGAGCAAAAGCAACTGATGGATGAATCACATGGGAAAACTGGGACTGCTGAGTATGTCTCATATCTTTTTGACTTTCTGTCTCTCTTTCATATTTATCATTCCAAATTTAATTTTGTCTTGTGCCTGTAGAAACAAGGTGAATAGTTACAGACAGATGATATCAATTGGGCTAGACACTATACATGCATAGATGCCTTTTACATTTCTGCCTCAAAGTTCTCAAATGAATTCTGCTTTGAATTCCTCATATGAGTTTAGGCAGGATGCTCAAGCTCTAAATAAAAAGTCTCCAATACTCCATATTTTCTCTTAGTTTTTCAAGTGTGATGAAGTGAGATGGGCACCAATGCTGATAGTGGATTCCTGTTGTTGCTTTCATTAATATTTCAATGGGAAACCAGAGATCAATATCTTCATTCTGCTTTTGTAGTTTAGGTTATCTCAGTTTAGGTTATCTAGTTTAGGTTATCTAGTTTAGGTTATCCTTTTGAGAGTGTTCACCATTTTCATTCCTCAGGCTTGGCACTCAGTGGTTATTCTTTCTGATAGAAAGATATGAAAGGTTGCAATATTTGGAGGAAACAGAATCACTAATTACATGATATTGAGTTAATTTCTGGAAGCATGCACACAAAGGATCATCTTTATTTTGCTTTGTTAATAATGTAATTCATGGCAATAACAGCCAATTATACTACATGGAAGCATTGCTGAAAAAAGCTACAGATTCAATTACCTGGCAATCATATGGGTGGGCATGTCTCAATGAGAATACTGTGAAATGACTAAGGAGACAGTACCTCGAGAAGGTTCCCTCAAGAACAGGTCAGCAGCTGATTTTGTTCCTTCAATTGCTAATCCATCCTGCTTCCAATATCTATTGTGCTTGGTATGAACTTTGTATTGCAACTTCTTAAATTTATCATTTAAAGTATTACTTTGCTAGCCAGCAAGTTTCAATTCATGTTTCACTTTGACTTTTTGAATTCTGAGAAAGAAAATTAAAAAAATATATGGACAGCCTTTGTGGCCACATTCATTTTGCTTTCATTCAGTCACCCAACAACCAATTGAACATTCTCTAATGCATTTCAGTAGCTGTGATTCCTTCTGCAAAATTATGAAATGTTGGCCCCTTTTTACTGTACAAATATACCAGTTCTATCGAGATTAGGAACATCCAAAGTTCCTTGTGTAAATGGGTGATGAACTGAAAAGCAGGTGTGAGGGGATGATACAAAGAGAGTGCATATGGCAGGTAGGCAATATAGACTGTATATGGTAGTCAGGGACATAGTTGTCCTTGTCACTGACAGCAACAATAGAGTTGATGTTAAATGATGTCCTAATAGAACTTGTCATCACCTGCCAAGTCCATATTTCTTTTCTTAGAATGCTTGTTCTTGTGATAATGGAATGTTGAACTCTGTTTTTAGGAACGCCTTGCCAGGTTTGAAGTTGGACCTGCAGTCCTCTGTTCCTGTTGAAAATGCCTGAACTGTTGTGGTAGCCTTCCTGTGTGTGCCTTTCAGTTGGATTGCCTTTTGTCTCCAGGTGATTATTGTTGCATTTTCTACCCTTCTGTTCCCTTCATGAATGCTAAGGATTAGAATCAAATCAGATCCAGTGTCATTTTGGGTCAAGATATTGACTAACATCTTATCTTAATTATGTAACTTCATTCAAAATATTTAAAAAGTTATTTTCATGAACATGCAGCATTACAAATAATAATTTGAGTAGCAATAGACAGCATGAACCTATCCATCTTTCAATCATCACCTTGCCAAGATTTCTACAAGGTTTTTTTTTCTTTTTTGTCTAACTGTATCTGAATATACTGAGGAAGTTGAAGGGATCTTTCCAGTGATCTGCCTATTTCTATAATTGCAGCAAGGATTCTTGGGAAAGTAAAGGGAAGTAAGAGTCATACCACTCGACAAGCATGGGGGACCTCTGGGGAATTTTTTTAAAGGTGCTTATATATGTGCATTATAGATTTTATGATCAGTAGTTATGGTATAACTAAAAAAGAGTTTTATAGTTCAGATGTAATGGTGAAGTTTTGACCCATTCTGTTCTTGACAGACCTGAATTTCTGCTAGCAATGCTATTACTTTAGAAGGTTACTTTAGTTGCATCTGATAACTTATGCTAATGTCATTTTCCAAATTGTTTTTCTCAGTGGAGGCAATGAACCTCTGTGTAGCTATCCATCCATAGAAGGAGCAACCACTGTCTTCACTTAACTCATTCCATGCTGTCACTTTCCAGAAAATAGAAGTGTCATTTTGTAGCTTGAGTCTTACTAAATGCATGCTTAATTTGGACTGGCTCCTCTCATTCTGCTGACTAATGATATTGAAAAACCTACCACTCTCCATGTTGTGGAAGCCTGTGATAAAATTAAATGTTTAAGTGAAATCCCCTTTCATCAATCTTCTCTGCAGTGAAGTTCATTTGAACTCCATTGTTCCAATGCGTCTAAACACTGTTCATATGAATGTTCCCGTACTTCCCTAATCACAATGGTGGCCTACCTCTTAACTCTATCCATGACCATCAAGTCCTTTTTATTTGCATGCCTCATAAATTGGACATCATACTCTAAATGGGGCATTTACAATGCTGCATATAGCTTATGAGTAACATGCCTTTACTGACAATCAAATGTTGGATGAAGCCTTAAGTCTGTTGCATTCAACTACTCTTGGCTGTGTGTGCTCAGCAAATTCCAGCCTCTCATATATGATACTCTCCCTCCCCGTTTGCCTCCCCAAGCATGTCCTTGCTGTGTGTTTTCAAAAACCTGTCATTATTATAATCAATGCAAAGAACTTCTTATTTACACACATTTTGATTGTCACAAACTATTTTGCATATTGTTTGGCTTTCCTATGATATCATGCACAGGGTTCATGTTAACTCACTATAGTGAGTCCCTGACTTTATTTTCTTAGAGGGACTCATATTTACAAAACATCTAAGTCTGTGGGACTCATTGACAACCACCTGAACATGTTCTCACTGAGCTGAAGCTAGACTCAAGATTTTAAAAAGCTAGTGTGAACTCTGGTGCAATTACCTTGTTATATGGGGTGAATCATAAGTCTGGAAATGTAGGCTTTGCTGCACATACTCCATTTCTGCTCCCTTTTTTTTCATACATGTTGATAGTCAATTCATTTTGTACACTCTTGTTCACTTTTCAACACCTGAACTTTTACAACCAACTCTGTTACTGCACAGTGTATGATTGGTTGTTGATCAGGATGCTTGATGCTAGATGCTTCAGTAACTTCTCCCAAAAAACCTTTGCCATATATAGGAATACCCTTATGCATTCCTATTTTGTCAGATATTGTTTGGGGTATTATTCACATGCTATGAACATCTATAAATAACTTTAAAAAAATACACACATATATATATATATATATATATAAAGCAAAATATCCTTGTGAGACCTATGTTTCCAGATTTAGAATTCACCCTATATTTTCCTACTATGCATGCTTTGGTCATAGCAATAGTGATAATATGACAGCTATTTATCTGAAATTATTCCATGAAGATACATATATATATTTAAAAACTTTATTTTTTGCTGCTTCTTTCTTTCATCCGTGGGTAGTTTTGTTTATGGTGTCATGTCTGCAATTGCATGGGGAGAAGAAAAGCATGACCAGAATTGCATGGAACAAATATTATGATCATATGAAGTTTGGGTGTCATGAATATACAGTGGTATCTCGCATAACGAACGCAATTCGTTCCAGCGCTGCGTTCGTTATGTGAGGTGTTTGCGAGTGAAAGTGAAACATTTTTTCCTAATTTCCTTTATTTTTCACGGCGACGTGGAACGGATTACATGATTTCCCATAGAAGTCTATGGGAAATCGTGTTTCGCATAACGAACACCTCACATAACGAACGCACCGCTGGAACGAATTGCGTTCGTTATGCGAGGTATCACTGTACTTGTATGGATTCCCACATGATTCACTTTTGCAACCAAAAATAAGCTTGCATGAATTCTTCATCAGTCTCATTCTGTGTGAGGTCTGAACTTTCTTATGTGGTGTGCAACATCGACTATTGCCCATCTAGTAAACGGGATCTCAAGAAAATTAAACACCTGAAGAATTGAATTTTATTATTTTAGAAAGATTAAGCCTTAGTTGAAAACTGAAAATTTACAAATTTTCAAGTGAGATATTCCAGAGCAAATGTTTACAGATGTCAGCAGTTGAGAGCCTCACATAGTGTCTTGAGGTGTGCTGACATCTTGGAGAAGGACCACGCCTTGAACATGTCTTTCAGTGACGTTGGGGGGGGGGGGGGGGGAATTTCTTTCATTTGCTGTATTCCATATCTTAGTTCAGAAAATATTAACTTCCTTGCAGCTTTTATCGAAAGAAAGCTTTATGCTTTATCTACCACTACATGTTTTTTGGTTTGATATTTTGCATGAAAAACGTTGCCTCTTACAATGTTGACTAATTTCTTATGCACTGTCTGAAAATCCCTTCTGTTTTCTCTTTTTTTTCAGGCACTGTATGATATGTAGTAAAAGTTATGGAATTATCTACAGCCTTAAGCCAGGTGTTTTGGCACACTAAGACCGCTTCTCACCGCTTCTTCTTTGAGGATCCACCAAAGGAACAGGAAGCACCTTTGGAAAAGCATATCAATTAAAAGCAAAATCACCCTACCTTAGCCCTTAAAGCAGTAATCCTGAGAGTCTCTCAGGATCTCTTTCTTTGCCCTTATGACCAATCCAAAAACTCAGATGTGAAAGGGTTAATTTTAGCCTCATAAATCTCATGCACTGATTGACTCACAAAGGGAGAATGTGGAGATCATGATGCCTACATGGACCAGGTACATTAACAATAATAAGACCTTAACTGGTGACTCAGTTTTTAGGGCTGAGGAGAAGAATAAAACATTAAGATGTTTTGCCAAAATATAGTTACCACTATATCTACAGTTCTGTGAGATTCTTCTCCCATGAGTCAAATATTCACAGCACAGTTTTAGCTTGAATTTATTTGGAGTTAGGTGTGCTGTTTACTGTGCATTAATCCTTTTCAGTTCAGACAGAAATGTTAATTGCTTGATTTGTTGGAACATGCAATTTTGTTCTGTATTTTCTAAATGCACTTTCTATTCAATACATGTGGTTGGTAGGTGATTCTCATTAATTTACTGATTGTTTACTAAGCGAGTTCACTAGATGTCAGTGCTTAATTTGCTTGCAAAAATGTTAATTTTCACAGATTTAACTATTAGTGCACCTCCCAAATTCATACTGCAGTTGGTTAATGTTGAGTCTCTTTTGAAGAATTGCATATAAATCTTTTTCACTTTTTCTCCTTCTAGGAGTGAAGATAAGCAGAAACAAGCAGTTTTGGATTTTTCTGTGGGATTGGCTCCCTTGGCTGTATTTGATGAACTCACACCCTCTCTCAAATCTTCTTTCGCAAGCATCGGTGAACTATGAAGCACACTGTGCAATTTTCCCAATGAACGCACATGAAATGGGCATTAGTTGTGATATGCTACTGTGTAACTGATTCAACCAGACTCCTTTAAAAATTACATTCCCTAATAGATTTTCCATGCCTGCAGCCTGAGATTTGTGGCATGATGATCTCAAGAGTTTCTTGAGGTAGCTATCCTTTCTTGTGCCCTACAGAGATTGAGACTTTGAAATTTTCTCCTGTCTGCTTTGTCTATTAAAAAAATTTATCAAAATTTGACTCTTTAAAGTTCCTGGGTTCTTTCTAAAAATATCCTTGGCATAACTCCTGTGTCTTACCAAAAAGTTTTTCTGCTGCATACATGCTACAATTCATGAAGATGGAATATAAAAAAAGAAGCAGTTGACTGAATTTGGCTTCCATTGAACTAATTATACAATTCTTCAAAGAAGTCAAATATTGACCCTATTATCTCACATGGAGTAGCTAGAAGTAAGTCATTATTAGATTTCTTGCTCTTAAAGTTATCAGGGTTGCCTTGATTTCCATCTGAGATGGATTATGCTGAAAACAAAAGTTTAATTAATCTTATTTGCCTTTTGACATTGAACATTTTATTTGGGGCATCATTAGTTAAGAGGATACCAGCATAGTATCACCCCCCCCCCCCCCCAGGAGTAGGGTTAGCTGAAAAGCAACAAAAATCTATAGAGGCATATCTGCAGAACTCTTAACATTCAGAAGTAAAATTGTGGATACCTATCATGTCTGTTTCTGATGGGCACTCGTTATCAAATGTTCCTTGAGAAACTCTTAGAGGGTTTTGTCATAAACCCCAGGTGCTTGGCCTGGATCACCTTATTGACAGTGATTTTATTGTTTTCCAAGGTTTTCATGAACTTGGAGAATGCATAGCCTATTTTTACCGTACATTCATTCCTTGCTTATGGAAAGCTGCACCCTTAGAAAGTATTGAATGGGTACTGACACATACATGCTATTCTTTAGTGATTTAACAACATTCAGCTTATCTATGTGACGTCCAAGAAAAACCACATTCCGCCCAAAATTAATGTTGATTTTAGAGCTCAACATGATGGTTGAAGTTGATGCCATCCTTGTAATGGACCTTTCTTCTTTCCAGAGTCATCTATGAAGATGATTTCTAATGTTCTCTCTGGTTGCATTGCTTGTTGAATGTTAGATGCCTTGTGCATGAGAGTGGTCTATCATGTTGTCTGAGTTGCTGCTGCATGAGATTAGTAATTTGTATTGTATGCAGAATTGTTCATATTGCATATGTAGTGCCAGATGAAGTCTGTATTCACTAGCTGTTACTTTGAACCCAAGTTACATAACAGAGCACTGACTCGGAATAAACAGGTGCATAGTCTTGAATGGCCCAATCTTTGAAGTATTGATTGCTTGGTGTTTATGAAATGGGTTGTCATCAGATTTCAGAAACAAAGTTCATCACAGTGTTTGTGGAAAATCAAAGCTGTTCAACTTCGAATGTGTTGACTATATCAAAAGAAAGATAAACATTCCACTTTAGGAATCTGAGGTGTTGAAGGTTTTGTAATGCAACTAAAAGGTCTTGGAAGTGGTGGTTGTTTAGAAGCTGTGGATGCTAGTTTCATCAGAAATTTGCTGACAGCTGTTATGTTTGTCTCTGTATCCATGTGATGGGCATGATCTCATGCATTGAATTTTTTTGCTATTGATGTTGCAACTATTTCTACAAAATGGCTCTTTGGCACAGAACTGGTCAGCTGTGTCAGAAAGGTGCTTGGAAAAAAAAATTGGGGTGTTCAAGGCTCCCATCCTCATTCTATTCATGCTTTCATATTTAATTGACTAGAGCATTTTTTTGTTCTAATGTGTTCCTGATGCACCTTATGAAATAAATTCTTTTTGTCTTTGCATTGTATTTTATAATTTTTATGCATTATTTGAGATATACCTGTAGTTTTTGTGATGTCAAAAATGATTTAGTGAATCATGATCATATCATTCCTAAGTTGTATAGCTTGGTCTCAGTGGAAGATTATCAAGAGATTTATACTTATTTCTGATGAAATGTGATTGGACTTGTTCTTGAGAGTGGCTTTCTGAGAGGTGATATGTTGTATTTTGTGGCTTGGAGTTCTTTCGTGAGTGTATTTTTGCGAATTGACTCATGATAGGTACCAGGTAGTTCTGAATCTCGCTTGGTTGTGAATTATTGTTTGGTTCACATAGCAGAGAAGGCTGTATTTGATCTGCACTGAGATGCATTCCTTCTTCATTTCATACCATTTTGTGTGCATTATGCAACAGATGAAATCATGTGTAATAAGTATGAGACTTTGAAAAGTCATGTGTTTTCAATTCAGCTGACTGTTTAGAATTGTGGTCTGGATTGCACACATTCATCCCTGCATCAAATAAAGAGTCTGACAGTAGGGATCATCATCACTACTTCATGACTTCTTTTATCCAGGATTTCATTTCTCTCTGGATTAGATAATTGACCCTGGATTTTCTATTAAACCTTTTGAAATGAAATGTCATGTCATCCTTGCGAACCTTGCCCAAATTATGAGAAGTGATTTATAGGAAGTAGGGAGACCTAAGCAGCTTGCATGTAGCAGTGAGGTTGGTTCTTCATCATCTTTTTCTTTAAAGGAACTTAGCTCAAATATTGGAGGTGGAACTCAATTGAAACACTGAAGATGGCATGAAGATGAATGCAAGAGGGATTCCAGGCTGTTATATTTTATTATTACAAGGTTTGTATATATCTGGAAAAGTAAGAAGGGACAAAAAGAAGGTAAGCAGCAGTATTTGGAACCATTAGTTGGAGAATTAAATTCTCAGAACCAATAGAAACTGGATAGGTTATTGAAAGAAGTTGCTGCATGTAACCAAAGTTGGTGCCACTTCAGGGAAAGTGGAAAAGTAATTAAAATGCCAATTTTGGTCTGAAATCTCAATCCACTGCAGAAGCCAGGAAAATTCAGAGGCAGTATTTGTGAAAGATTTTTGGCTTGGCTCTGTGGATTTGAGCAGTTTCTTTGTTAAATGCCTTTTTTGTAGCAAAGTTGAGTGTTCTTGGTGCATTTGAGACTCAAATGACACCATGGGTCCATTGGCAGGTTCCCACCAAGATGAATGCTGACTGAATTGAAGAGTGAGTGAAGCTGACCAAGACAGTCTTGATCAGCTTCATCTTAAGTTTGATACTAACTAAGCAGGATGGAGAAGTCAAGAGCTCAGGCAGATTTTGTGTAATTGGTACCATATGAATTACCTTAGAATGATAAAGTCTTCAGTGATTTCTTGAATGTAGCACTCTTTCTTTGAACACCTTCCATGAATGAATTTTATTGGAAGTTGACATGCATTAGTCATGATGACCCACCATGAGGTAATCAAGATTAACAACTCACAATAAAAAGAAAAATTTAGCGACTTCTCAGGTCAGTACCAAAAAGGAAGCCAAGAGAAATAAAAATGACATTGGACTCGCAACTCACAGATTGGTAAGGGTGATTTAATGGACTCACATTTGGGATATGGAAATTACCATCACTCAATCCACTTAGCAACTGGTCTTGAGCACAACTACAATTCTGCCTTCATGTGACTGAATGAATCAGAACATTGATAATACATCCTGCTTGAACAGGTGAACCAAGAAGGAAAAACAGTGAACCATGGCATCAATGCATAATTGAGATTCAAGCAGAAAGTGATGAAACCACTTTTGCAAGGAAAAGAATTTGATTCACAAAGCATAACCATCTATGCTAGGATCAATAAAATGGCAGGACACATGAACTGGTCCCTCAAATCACAGTGGTGAAGTCAAGCTATCCTTGTTCCTCAGAGTATGTGCTCCACGCACCGCCGATCATTGAATGGTAATGCATAACTAGGCGGCTCAGCAGCTGGGAGCGTCCGCATAGGAGCTGATGGAGGTGGTTGGGGCTGTTCAGATGTTGGCGGGTGTTGGTCATTCCTGTTAGCACGCTGCTGCTGTGCACGACACTGAATCACTAACAAGAAAAGGCTGACAGACAAGAGGAGCACACCAATATACATGAGGACTAGCAGATCCGGACTGGTTGCATGCACCGAAGCACCCACAATCACCAGACTGAACCCAGTCATCGTCCCACACACCAAGAAGAACTGAAGAATGTAATAGCACACCAGATGGCACAGGTCCCATTTCGAAGGTATTGGTGAAGGTGGCGGATGAGGTGGCTGCTGATGATGCCCACTGACTATTGTAGGGTAGTGGTAAACCGGTTCCAGGAGGCGGGTGGCGCAGGATTCCGGCTGACTGTTTGTAATCAAGGGCTTCAGGAGCAACGGCTGAGCCGGTGGTGGGTATTGAGGCTCCTGGGGTTGTTGATGCCAGCGTGAGAACACACTCACACCTCCTTCGCTGCTCCCACTGTAATCCTCGATGTCTTCTCCCCATGCTGGTACTCTAAAGTTGAAATGGATACAGGTAATTTATCATAATCATTTCCATTAGAAGTGGGGCGAACCCATGTTAAGGGAGTTCGGTTCGCTCCAATTGGGTTCGCACTCGCTTCGAATAATGAAAATTTCGAAATAATTTCGGGTTCGAACATTTACAAGACAGAAAGTTGTGATTCGGTTCCAGTTCGCCAATGTTTAGTTCTGGTTCGCATGAAAGGTTATCACTTCGGATCGCATTCACTGGAAATGCTGAAAAATTCAATAGCTTGAAGCAAACAGTACTATGAAGCAAGCATTCATAGCGAAATTTGACCTCAAGAACAATTTCTCAAATGTATCAAGGTTAATTTCATGTCCTTTCCCAGATAGCAATTGCTTTCACGAAGGAAAAAATTATTGGAACGTGAATAATATGAGGATGGGATCGCCACATATTTCCGTGCAAATTCGCGGAAATAAATCTCTTATCGGATCCTTCCGAAATGATTTATCTCCCTTCAAAGTGCTAAAACGTCGGTCGTGCGTGCGCAGACGCCAAGTAACAGTCGGTAGGTGGGCAGTGAGCATGGAAAGTGAGGAAAATCGATTTAAAGTTTCAAGGGATCGTTTCTCGTTCCGCGCAAAATTCGAGGGCTTCAAAGCTGGACATTTCAATAAGTTGCAACTTCATGGGGAACGCAACGCTTCCAGATACCTTCACATCACTCTTACATTTCCTTTTCAGCTACCAGGAAGAAGTAATTTCTCTACTCATTAGCCTCCCTCCAAGATCACCCTCGCTATGGGTGGCCTCATTATCATTAGGTATTAATTGCTGAGACATATACCTGGCCTCCCAGATGCTCTGGGGTTGATGATGATGATACTGATGAGGAAGATGAGGTTGATGAGAACCGGGAGGGTTGTTGCGATGGGTATGCCCAGTTGAGCTCCCTGTGTATGCATGGGAGATATGGCCAGAATAAGAAGACATCATCAGCACTCATCTCGAATGCATTGGCTCTTTCCTTCAACACTCAATCTGTAACATGGAAGGATTGGGGGTTCAGCAGCTCCTAATTAGTTGGGGGGAAAATGGTAGAAGGGACCAATTCGCTAATCGCGTCGTATAAGGACAAATCGAAAGAGGTGGAGAAAAAACGAGATCCACCAGCATCATAACATAATGGAAATTACCAAGACACACCTAGGCTCCGAAAACACGCGAAGGAGCAGACCTACACACGTGACGGAGATCCGGACTGGTTGCATGTACCTCCGAGGCACACGAACTGCCCTCCTGACACCGGTACGCTCTTGACAAGTTAGAAATCCACATGTGATGCTGATGCAGTATACTAAGGATCCCCAATGCCTTGTGATAAATGCAAGGATAGGCATACATAATATGCATAGGCACTCTCATCTTAATACATTCGTGCATGGGGGCCGGCAGGGGGTTGGGAAGAAAGAAGTGTTAGGAAGCTGACAGCTTCGATTCTAGCCGAATTCGGCTGAGCATGGGAAAGGAGGAAGAGGGGGGAAAGAAAGGAACGAGAGAGCTAAAAAATAAATGCCTTGCCATGGAAGACCATTTATAAACGTCAACTGGATACAATGGAGAGACAGTGGGACGCCAGACGACTAGAAACATTCACAGGAAGCCGCGTTCCATCAGATCAATCGACTCGAGCTAAAGTAAATATTTCTAATAGCCTCTTGAAATCCAAACTTTAACTCAGTCGAAGCGTTATTTGTCAAGGTGAGTCAGGGTCCCAAACTCAAACAAGACTTATCTCCAATGATCCTCTCCCATTGGTCAAGGAAATCAGGGCTTGGAACACCTGCGGCAATCGACTGAGCCAGGTTCCCGAGGGATCGGGACTGCCATGCAGAATGAAACGTGAATAGATATAGAAAGCCTGAAGAGGGAAGAGGAGATGAAAGGAAATGGAAGCCTGAGAGTCTTCCTGCTTCCTTTCCTTTCAACCCGGGTCGCAATGAATCCACGCACCATTAGACTGGGGATCAATCCCAGCTCCCATTTTCATTCTCCCTGCCTTCCTTCGAAAAGGCAGATGGGATCGGGATCGGGATCGGGATCGGGATCAGGATCAGGCTCTGGGATAGAAACCCCAACGCTTCACCTCAACTATGTATTGCAAGGGCGAAATCAGCAACGTGCCGAGACGAACGTAAATACTGGACGTCTCTCGTTGGTTTTTTTCCTCCTCCTGCCATTAGGCGCAGCTGCGACGCGCCATGCACGTGTGCCCCGTCCTTACCCATAGATGGGAAGTGCTTTGCCACACACACGTGTTTTCCCAGAAATGTGCAGAGGACGATGATGAGGGATCAACGTCTAAAACCGCAGGAAGCATCAGTCAGGAGGGGACAGAGGGGCTTGTTGACATTTCGAATGGCGAAGGGGTTGACCGGAAAAAAAAAAACGTTGCAAATAGCTAGTAATTGCGGGGCAGGGGAATAACGAGCCCCCTATCCCACAGGGGACATCCATCCGTAGTACAAAGAAGGCGAGGAAGGAGGAGGAAAGAAAAAAAAAGTATATATATATAAATAAAATTCTATCCATGATTGCACGGTCGGCCTCAGGCCATGGAGCGTCTAATCAGGCTTTCATTTTCTGTCATAAAGGGGCCTATACCAGGAGAGAGATCCTTCATATTTTCTTCGTATTTCGTCTGTATTACCTGGCGGCACTCTACCTCTTCGTAAGTGGATATCGATCTTGCAAGCTCTCAAGAGTCAAGATTGCTTCCCTCGCTGTGTACGTAAGCCAGATCTCTCTCCTTTCATCCCACGGATGTTCGCGGGACACCACGAAGTTGGAAAGAAGGTAGAAAGCAGTTGGGCGTACAAAACGTCGACTTGAGATTCAGGTCACACCGGGGTAAGAGGCAAAAGAGAAAAACCGCAAGACACTGCCTCGTTTGCATAGATAGATAGAGAGGAGGGGGGGGGGGAGAGAGAGACAGACAGAACCCGTCCTTCAAGCATACGAAAGAATCGAAGATGGAGTTCACCTGCATTGCGGCAGGAATTCACAAGCCGGGCTGATGAGTCCCATGCCAAGATAGAGCAGAGAGAAAGCAGATGGTCTGGGGTCCCCTGTCAACGGAGGCCAAGAATGAACTTCCTTTCCCTCCTCTCTCATTACCACGGTCTCCCAACTTCCTTCCCCCTTCACTGCATATAAGTTCTTCAAAACTACTTTGTCAGTCAACGTTCCTCCAGGAATGAAAAGGGCCATAGCGTTTCTCTCTTTGAAGGGCGCTTCATTCTCAGGGCCTCGAGGGCCGGACTCTCTTCAATGCAATGCACCTTTGGCCTTCTGACAGCCAAGCAAATGAGCCCTCATCAAGGGTGAAGCCAGATGAAAAGAAAAAAGGAGTCTCTAAAGTCTATAGGTAAACACTTGTAGTCAGGGGCGGGGTTCCCAAAACCACAACCTCGGACAGGCGGATTTTTGTTTTGGAAAATGCATCAGCTCTTCCTCCTCCGCGGGGAATATTATTTTCATTCGTCATCGTGATACGACAGGAACGGCCAGGCACCCCTTCACCCTTGTGTCAACGCACCACAAACATGTCGACGAAAACATACATATCAGCCTATGTCAACTTCAGGCTAAAAATTGCAGTAGTCGAACATTGGACACCAGAGCCAGCTGTTTCCTCGACGAGAGCTATTTCGGGAGCATGTGCTCACCCGGCTTGCTCTCTTCACTTTACTGGTCGGAGCGTAGCCCCGGGCTAGATTCAGCCTCAATTCGTCTTCAATGGCATGCCAGCCTCCTTCTCCTATTTCATATTACTTGCTGTACGCATACCGGGATGTGCCCGAGCATCACTTTATGACTTCACGAGATTTCTGCAGGTACAGTTGACCATATAACATAACGGGAAAAAAAAACTGGACATTGCTGAAAACGGGTTTGGTTGGACAACTTCATGTAGGTTTATAATTTCATTCCGAGGGACACGTGGAGCCATTAGCAGCTCTTCGTCCCAATTTAAATTATACGCATTCCTTAAGCTGTTATACAGCATCGTTCCTACTTTGCCCTGGTCTCAGCTCTGTTGCAGTGTTAGTCTCAGATAAAGCATTGCAGAGGTCTTGAACATCCTATTATCCTTTGCGTCAAGCCCTTTTCGTTTTAAGACAGGAGACAAAGTAATCATCGTTGGAGCATTTTCTGATGGGAATGAAATGAATGGGAAAAGGGGGAGGGGAGGGGACAGGATGTCACGAATTCAATCTTCCATCTTGTTTCCTTCAGGGCCCAGTTCCTTCCATGGACGGGCGCCCTTCTGATAGATGATCTTCCCTTTCTCACACTCACCGTACAAACCTCCTTCAGTCAACGGCGTATACTGACGATCCATGCAGCCAGGACGAAGGGACGCAGAGGAAATAAACAATGAACGATTGAGGAGAACTCGCATGGAAAGTGCGGAGTCACACACAGAGAGTCTGATCTTTCCCTCTCCACTCTCGAGGGAGGAATTCTTTTCTTTTTTTGTGAGGGAGTCCCAGAGGTCGGGTCTGGCCTGAGGCTGTTCGGCACAGAACAGGGCCTCATCATTCAGGGCGACATTTTAATTTATAGCTCCGAGCCAAGCCTGCTCCTTCCACGACAGACACAATCGTCCTCTCCTCCTACGTATGTATATCAACCACTCAGCCATTGAATTCCTTTGACGCGGCCGAAATATTCCCGCAACGGGGAGGATGTTTACTCTCATCAACCTGAGTTGATTGATAACGATTATCACGCC
Source organism: Darwinula stevensoni (assembly GCA_905338385.1). Lineage (NCBI taxonomy): Eukaryota > Metazoa > Arthropoda > Ostracoda > Podocopida > Darwinulidae > Darwinula > Darwinula stevensoni. The sequence goes on along the minus strand of CAJPEV010000341.1, from coordinate 87,686 downwards.
ACGCCAGGGGGAGCCGAGCCGGCAAATTGGACAAGCGATGGGATGCCCCTTCGTAGATCATCATTTATCATTCCCCCTTTCCGTCAATTTTTTTTCCCCCTCCGCGGTTCATGACTGGTGCACGACATCAAAGTGGGATGGAATTTTACCAACCAAGAAAGAACAGCATGCAGTGTTGTCAAACTTGTCGACTGCCAGACATTCTGATCGGATTTTATACGATCCAGGTTTGATATCGTTCAGCCGTGACCAGGTATTTATCATAAAAAAAAGGGGCGGCTTGGGCACAAAAACTCCTTTGATGGGAATGAGATATATATATAAGAATATATATATAGTTCGTCTGCCTAGTGAACACGAATAGGCCAAAGGCCTCTTCAAGAGGTATGAGAAACTAGTCCATCAATCACTCCATCTTTCATCTGAATCATTACTCTGATTCAAATTACAGAGTAAAGATGATAGCGGTACTAACAAAGGAAAGCCGCCTCCCTCGGGCCGTCCTTTGACAGGCGTCCGATTCCTGCTAATACTAGCTGCTTGTGAAGTTGCGGTCGAAATCCATTAAAAACTTAGCAGACGTGGGTTTAAAGGATCGACTGAGAGAAGCCGAACTTCGAGACCTAGGCCTAGGCTTCGCATAGGAAATGTGAAAGCAGCACAACATGACAATATATTGAGTTGATCGAAGGCCTAGGCCTAGTTGTTACCGAACACAGATATGTAGCGAGGTGGTTAGAGGGTGTTGAAGATGTACAAGGCTCAGGGAAGGCAAGAAACACAGAGAGGTTCACCCCGCAGTCGTCGCAAGGCCTACACAACTGAATCCAGGCTAAACTGAACCAGGGCCACGCCAGCAGCGGCCAACCCCCATCTCCCTCACTCCTCCCTCCTTCATGCTCCTCTCCCCCTCTGAATACACTCAGCTAGATAAAGGTCCTTGCTCTCGAACAACTTCTGACATCTGAAGTAACAAGATGAAACTACAACAGTAGGATCGTTGAGGCTAGATGTAGTACGACACGGCCAGCCCCACCAGTGCGGCACTAGCAACCTCACCAAACACGTGCAGGTACAAGAAGACTGGTGCAGCAGAGATCTACCAGATCGTAGCCCAGAGGGAATGTCCTGGGGAGAAGAGCGCCATGGACGCAGAGCAGGGGGGATCTACTATTAAGAAATTGTGAGTTACGTGAGATAAATGTTTGGCTGAAGGATTTGTCGGAAGCATAGGCATAAATCTACCAGTGTTCCTGCCTCCTGATTCTGTTTGAACACTTCTAACAAATCGTTCTGTGATGGGCTTAGAAGTAAATCTCAGTATAAATTAAGCTAACTTACACGGATCTTCATCAGGCTAGGTGGCAGCAGGTCAAGGCATAAGTCAAAAGATAGGATTTCACCATTGGAGGAGGGGCAGTTGAAAAGTTTTATTGACTTTTTTTAAATACTTCTTTTGACGCCGGTCTTTTAAGTAGAGTGTATGTACAAGGTGTGATTAAAAAGTTAAGAAATTGAGTTTTTTATGATGCTGTGGTGACTTTCTGACTTCTGATGGCTACATCCTTCAAAGTAGTCCTCTTCAGCATCTACACAATTTTTTTGGTGTTTCCTCAGCCACTGGAATCATTGCTGGCACTCGTCTTTTGTAATCACCAGCAGCGCTTATGGTACATAGTAATGCTGTTTTAAAAGTCCTGAAATTTCCTTCCTTTTGCAGTTTCAGTGGTTTCTGACCTACCCTGCCATTGCTGTGCTTCATCAGCCATCCAACCTGCCAGACTTAGATCCTAGTAATTTTTTTTATTTCTCCCTAAGCTAAAGAGAGTGTTGAAGGAGATTTCATGCATTCAAAGCAAAATTGTACACAATTTTGCTTTGCCCCACAAGCACTGGCAATTCCAAAAGGTAAGTCTCAGCAATGATTCCAATGGTTGAAGAAACACTATAAAATTTTTGTAGATGCTGAAGAGGACTAGTTTGAAGAATATAACCATCAGTAGTCAGAAAGAGTCACCACAGCATCATAAAAAATTTAGTCTCTGAACTTTATGATCACACCAAGTATAAAGTCAACATATTTTATGATGCCATAGGGTAGACTATATGGTCAACTTGCCAAGTTTCAAATTTGGGGTGATTTCAAATTCTTGAGTCTTCTATTTTTGTGTCTAATGTCCACATTGCCTCCAGTGTCTCATTCATACTTGACTAAATATTGACGTAATTTCTCAATTATGCCATAGCCTACAGAATGCTAATATAGAATATTTCATTAGACACAGACACTTGTGCATGTTTCACATGTATGTTTCACATATCTTAGTCTAGTAAAAGACTTTGTTTCTTGCTGCTCCAGATCCTATCCTCAAAAGGTATTATGAAAACTACATACATATTTTGAAAAAAGTAGATCACACAGCAAGCCACCTACATGTCCTAAAGCACTTCAGCTTGAACCTGGACATCCTTATCCAAAGCAACTGTGACAAAAACTAAGTCAAAATGTCTGGGCAATCTTTGACAACCATGTCTCCTTGTGGCAGGTTGACAGGCAGACAATGACTGAGATGATCACCTCATCCATGTTTTGAGTCACATTTTCTACTATCAGACAGTCAAAATCAGTATATTTACACAGTCTAATTTTCAAAAGTTTCTTTCTCAGTTGACTGGCACAGGTAGATGCTTCTTGCAACGCATGAAAATGAGAATGAAACTTAGCCATGTGAACATGACTGACCTTCATTCTGATTTTCCATCTTGATTTAAAAAAAGCTACTTGTCTTGAAGGGTTCTCTCTGCATCCATGCCTAGTGGAAGGAGTAGGTGACCACAGTAATTTGCAAATGAATTTGTCCTACCTTTTAGGATGTGAAAGGTTATTTCTATGGTTCATCCAAGGATACAGGGCAATTTTGTATATGGTTCCAATAAAATTACGCTGTTGCTCCAGTATATAGGATTCTTGGCCTTCACTATCTCATCAAATTTCTGAATAATACCTTCAGGATCACAGTTTTTTTTGTTGGAATTTCTTTGCAGTTTTTCTGGCTCCCTTAACTCAAAGTTTTGACCACTGTCAAATTTTTGCATGAGTAGCTCTAGATTGTTTTGAATTAGCTCAATATCTGTGAGAAAAAGGAATTGTGGTACATGGATATGTGAAATATAATGTGTTATTTTTATCAACAACTGTCATTGCTATTACTTAAATGGCAGCTTACAACTGTTACAGTAGTTTTCTTTATAAAGGTTGAATTTTGTTCATAGTGTAATTGAAAAATCATGAAACATGAGATGTGAATTTGAATCTGCTAAACAATTGTTGTATTAATGCATCAAAGCTCTCATATATCAAGGCATTGACTTACAGTATTATTAAGTCAATAGCTTGGCTTTTTGGGCCACTCTGGATATCATCTCCTTATTTGATCCTATACATTCCAGTAATTTGGCAGCTGGAGTATTTTATGAAGTTAGGCATGCCCTTCGTGGAGTAAATTATAACAGACCTCTTTTCATACTTAATTATTGTGGTATATGAGGAATAACTCAGGAATGGTTTCAACAGTTTTAAACCTATCAGGAAGAACTTCAGCAGTAGCTTATAGTGCAGGTCAGTTTCTAGAATATGGAAAGATCTTATCCAAATTAATGCTAGATTTTCTTAAGGGGTGGTTCTTGGCCTGATTCTTTTCCTTCACTTGCAAATCATCCAATCTTGTTAAGCTAAATTCTCATTATTTGTAGACAATACTAATCAGCACCTTGCAGAACCCACACTACCTACCCTTCTCAAAAGTATCACCAGTACTGCAAGTGCCATGAAAAACTGAATGAGCCATTAGTCTATCAGAAAAAAAAACAATGGAGATGCTTCTTTTGCAGTAATGTAGCATCATTCACCTCTTCCTGCCATCTGTTCCATCTTATTGAACATTAGAAAATTTTGGGTGCAGTAGTCAATTATAAACTTACCTGGAAGCCCCTTCTATGCTCACTCCACAAAAGTTCTCTGTGAAAGTGCTCTCTCTCTCTCTATCCTAGGAAAATTAAAACCTCATCTCACACCACAAGATCTGAAGTGCATTTTGGGTTGTTTCATTTTCATCATACATATGCCATCAAATTGAGGACTATGCATTCTCTTCAGACATTTTATCTCTCTGCCTGTGTGCACCAAATGCCCTGCATCAAATCACAATTCCCTGTCATTGCTGTTACCTCTTCCAATCTTAAAAAAATCTTGACTCTTTCTTGCATATACATGAATGCAGTTTATTCCCATGCTTTCCATGAGCATCCATCTCTACCCTGCCAAAGTGGTATTCACATCTTAGACCAAATCTCATTCACTCTTCTGCATTCCTTGGCACTCTCCTAACCTGTATGAGATGATTTTATCTTTTAATTCCTTCTAGTTCATCAGTCCTAAAAGCTAGAACCGATATTTCAATTTCAGTCCAGGTTCGTTGCAATATGCCCAGTCACACTGATTCAGCAGACACCTAAGAATTAGTGCTTTTTCTGTTCATTACCCAAGGGGAGTGGGCGGTATGAGTTCAATCCAAAAATAGGATGAAGCATTTGCACTTTAAATGTTAACAAATCACCCCATACCTATCCCCTGGTTCAATTACTGTATTTTCATTTGTAGCTTAGTCCTCTCAGGCAATCATTTCATAGCCTACATTTGCCTTGGTCTAATTTTTCTGCTGTAGATTTAAAGAATTTCATGTTGTGACAGTTCCCTTTTCTCCCCCTCTGACAATTAGCTTGAGTGGAGTTGAGTTAGCAGTGGAGGCCCTACGAGGCAGGGAAGAATTGGATCTTCTCAATCCTGGTATCAAAGGACCAAAGCTCAACTTTCCAGGTGGTAGCTGGCTTGAAGCTAAGGAAATACAACAACTACTGGACCAGAGAAAGGCTGTACTTGCTGCACCTTGTATTTACAAGCTGTAAGTTGTTTTCTGAAGTCATCCTCACCCCTGGCCCAAATGGTCTTAGGTAAACTTCAAAATTAGGCAAAATTGATGCTATTTTAATGAAGTATCACATGCAGGTCTGATGTCATCTTGGGGGAATATAATCCTGAACTGGGCTTGGTGATGCTCAAGAAAACTGCAGGCAAAAAATGGGGTTACATGGGTTTATCTCTGAAGAGTCAGACCTACCTATATCCTGAAGAGGCTATCTTCCTCATGGAAATGGTTTGTCATGGGGTCATCCTTTGTAATTTGCTGGTGAAACATCTGTCATTGCTTAATCTAATTCAAATTTGCAAATATTATTTCTTTAGAAAATGATGGAGCTGGTGCATGAAGGGATACCTATCAGCACCCAAAGAGCCTTCAATCTTCTTTTGACATCCTGTGACTCTCTTGAACAGTATAAAGTGTATGCATACCTGTCTCAAGAAGGTTATAAAGTCATGAGGTATAGGTCAAGGGATGTCACATGGTATGAGAAACGTATTCGCCTTCACACCTATCAACACAAGAGAGAGAAGAAACCAGTACCCATCCAAATGTCTGCAAGTTCTCAGGATTCTGTGCATCAGGAGTCTTTCCTCTCTTTATCAAGCAAGGAAGTCAAGCAACATGAGATGGACTTTGAGGATATTGAAACTGTGATACTGGATGGGACATTGGAGAAGCCTTCTACGGAACATGTAATACAGGCATCTAAATGTAAGAATCTCAGAGAAGTATCTATGGAATCCCTTCCCTCTGTCCAAAAACATGTGGAGATTCCAAAAAGTGCTGAAGATGCTTCACCTGTTAAAAGTGAGAGTGAAGGAAATGTTCAGGCTGAATCTGCATCCAACGAGATTACAGCCTTTTCTAATTCAGAAGAAAGGGAAGAGGTAGAGGTTTGTCTCCCCACCATCCTTGCATCAGCTGCTGCATCAGTAAAAATCTCAGATGATGTGAAAGAGACAGAAGGGAAAAGTGAGCCCTTTTTTGCTGTAGCTTGTTCCTTGGAAGATGTGATTGAGGCTTCCCTGCCAGATTCTTCTAAACCTTCTAACAATGATGGTGAATTTAATGATTCTTCATCCCAGAAATCAATTGAAGTGATAGAGATAACAGATGATTTAGAAGGCATGTCAAGTGATAAAGTCATTCTGTCTGGTAAGTCCCAGCCAGGATTGAAAGATTGTGAAGACGTAATTGTTTTAGATTCTGATGGGGATGATACTTGTGCTGCAAGCACCTTAACTCAAGGGAGACAATTGAAGCAGAAGAAATCTTCACCCCTGCAGGATTTAGTTAAGTCCTGTGCTCCAAAGCGAATGAAGGCTGATACCAAGCAGAATGTGGAGGTCATAACAGTTTTGGACTCTCCAGTTTTCAGCCCGCCTCCTTCATCATCTCGAGATGAACTCCTTTCCATCATTCCAAACATGTATGGGCGTAACAGAATCACATTGCAAGTTCACAGGGATATCCTCCTTCCTCCTAATTCTGAGCCCATTAAAGATGAGTACACCATTGACATTGCAAAAATGCAGGCTGAAGTGAGAGAAAAAGTTGCTAAGACTACATCAAGGTCTCAGAAGGAACCTCCTAAACCTTCCTCTACTGGATTCCAAAGAAATGCTAGCCTGCAGTCAAACTTCAATACTTCCTCAAACTGGCAAAGATATCAAAGACCTCCCCTAAGTTCACATCAATTTGAACATTTCCACAGCCAGACACATTTTAGAATGGAATCTGCTCCAGGTCATTGGTCTGGAAGTTCTTATTATGATCCCATGCCTCCCTTTGTTCCTATGCCTTCTCATCACATAGATCCCTGGATTCAGGAGCATTATCCTCCTAACTTTATGTATAACTACCCCCCGCCCTTTAGTGGGAGGAACTCTGGCCAATCTGGTTATCCACCTCCAGCCCAGCAACATTTCTTCCCCAGGGCAGCACAGCCAAGACATAGGCATGCATTTATAGGACAAAGTCATGGGCACCGAGGGGCATGGTCAAAGTATCGTCAAAATGCTCATGCCAGAAAAAATGAATCAAGAAGTGGAGTTTTCAGGAATCAAGACAAAAATGAGAGCTATGAAAGTGCCTTTCCAAGAATTCCTCCTGAAGTGGAGAGTTGGAGGAAGGTGAAGATTAAGTTGAAGGACAAAGAAGAAAAGGAGACTTTGACTAAAGGACCTCTGAAATCTCTCTGGAATGGAACTGTGAAACCTCTCATTGAACCCAAGGATGCTGTTAATGTTGGTAAGCTAAAGAGAGACTGGCCAATGATCTGAGAAATTTAGCCTTTTTGCATCATCCATATTCTTTTCCCTCCAGGTACAGTACTGAGGCAGATTGATGTGGGGCCAACAGCCACAAACAGTGCAGAAATAGTTCAGGAAGAAAGTTTATCAAGTGATGAAGTAATTTTTGATATTCACCTCCCAACAGTTACAGTGAAGAGACACCATCCTCCTGAGCCTTTACTGCGTGTCTTCCTTCTACCTACAAGGTAGGCATCTCTCAACATACCTTTTTAGAGTGGTGGCAAATATTTGAGACAGATATATTTTAAAAGAAGGTAGAGTACCTCCAACATCAGAGATTGAGTGATTATAAAATTGTTCAATTAAGTTTCTCATGGGAGGAGAAAATTTAAGTGAATATTTTGCATAAACTCTCAAGACATCCTCCAAACTTCATGAATGGAAAGAAAAAATGCTGCTGGAAAAATGATCCAGTCTGCCATTGTAATAGAATTCTGCAGCAAATGTTTGTGGATGTGAGGTTGAAGAAAACAGAGTCAACTTAAAAATGACAGATTTTGCACCTTCTGGAATATCCCACATCTGCTTAAATTGCCCCTCTCATTGGCACTTGTGCCAAAGTACTTCTTTTCTCGCTGGAGTATCTTACCATGACCAACAAAGCACAAAGTTTTAGGGTTTGCAATTATTTTTAACCATATTTTTAACTGGAGTGCTTATGGTGAGGGGGGGGATAATTTGCCCAGTTGTTAGCAAATGTGATACCCAATATCTTTGACTGGCATGCATCTCAGTAGTTGGCCATTGCCATACTAGAGACATGTCATAAACAGAAGGATTGTCATCACTGTCATCCACAAACTCCTAGTCTGTTGGAATTCTTTGAAGCAGGTATCTAGGAACTATGAAATCAGAGTATGACCTATTGCAGTATTAGCAGCAATTCTTAGCATAGCCACAACTTATGTAGTGTGCAATAGTTTGTCAAGAATTTTAAAGACATTATTGTTCTGCTATGGACTCTCAGTCCTCGTGATCCCTCTACCTCAGATCTTAACCCTTGGAACACCAAGATCATCGGGTGAAAATGACCTGATGGCCAGTCCTCCAAGGTTCCGTTGGATCATTTCTTTTTTTGGTATCTACTTGGTACATAAATATCTTAAAAAGGTATGTGTAGCTTCTATTCTGAACAAAATCCTCATTCGTTACAAGAAATATATATGGGTCAAAAATGGATCTTGGCGTTTCGTGGGATGCAAATGATCTTGGCGTTCCAAGGGTTAATTGTTAAAGGGAATTGCAGAATAAGTCAGGATGTAATGTGAACTCATGAGGTTGTCATTCACAGATTTAGGCTTTGAAGGTGATGTACAAATTTCCTTATCCTTTGATAGACATGAGACTATGGCCTCAGTCATAAAGAGGGTTCAAGCTTGGCAGAGAGAAAGAGCAGATGAAGTCCCTATTGTTGTTGCACGGTGTGTGGGATCTTCTGTCCAGTTCTTCCACTTCAGGGACTTTGTGTTACCTTCACCTGATGGCTGAAGTGCATTTGTGATAAGGTGGATAAGGCATGAAGATCATTCTTGAAGAACTCATTACTTGTATCTATCTGCTCTTGTGATAATGGCTGGCTTATTCGAAGCAACTAAAGTCCAATCAGCGCTGATCCACATTTTTCTTTTCATTTATTAAAAATCTCAAAATGTGAGAAAAATCAATAAAAGCCATAAAGCAAAACGCACTTTGGTGCACGGCACTATCGGTGCATAGAAAGCTGGATCGGCTACGCGAAGAGCAATGACTAGGCCGATGGCCTTGTGTACATAGGATTCCGTATCGATGGCGGAGATCAGGTACAAGGAAAATATAACTCTTGGAGCCATTTGCAACGAGCATCGCCAGATGCCAGGGTGAACAAAAGTACAGGGGAAAGGGGGGGAGGGGTAGGGATAGGTGGGAGCTGAAGAGGCCTAGGCCTGGGAGGAGATGATAATGGAGTCCTCGTCCTTGACGAGGAAATCCGGGGCGACCATGAGGGTGCAGCCGTCTTTCACATGGCTCAAGATCTTTTCCTTGAGGGTACACACGTGTGCTCGGAGTTTATGCACAACTCCCGAGAGTTCCGCATTTTCCCCCTTCAGCTGACGAACGCGATCCTCCAGCTTAGAAATCTTTTCCAACTTCCTCTGACGGCATTTCGAGGCGGCGATGCGGTTCCGTTCCCGTTTCTTCTCCAATTTCATCCTTTCTTGCTGGTCCATGTCGATGGGTTCCACGTTTGAGATGCGACGGATTCGACTCCTCTGCGTGTAATTGCTGCTGCATCGACTGGAATCCGATTCCGGCGACAAGGCCTCTTGAGAGAGGAGAGAAAACTCATCCACGGTGGAATACTCTTCCGTTTGAGAGGGAATTGTGATGACCGGACACGTCTCAACATTGTCGCAACTATTATCTTCCGATTTCACGCTGTCGAGATCAGTGTAACACATGGGGCTGGTCAAAGGTGGTACCATGTCCAAGGGTACGCCTGGTTGATGCTCCAACTGTCGAATGGCGTTCAAGGCATCCGTGAAACCCCGGGCATAGTTCTCTTGCTCCTCTGTGGCTTGTCTGGGGAACAGGATCGAGGCGATTCCTGTTGGGGTTGGAGTCGTAGTGACGAGCCCGTTCTGTTGTATGATAAATCGTTCCAGGTCCGGTGAGGCCAGTTTCAGCATGTTCAAATCTGGCGAAGAGAGCACCGCCGCATTCATCTTCACTTTCTTTGCACCGGGTTTGCATGCGTTCAGGTCCAAATGAAGTCTCTTTCGATTGGCCGACATGAAGAAACTTCCCGTCTCGTCACCGTAGAGCGACAACTCTGTGGACATAGTGCCCGGGAAACGCTTGATAAAGCTTCTCTTCCTCGAGCGGAAACTGTTTGGCGGACAAACAGGAATCTCGCACTGATATAACAACGGAGTGAGCGCAGCGAGATGCAGCACAGGCGAGCGTTGGCTATCGACTGGGTGGCTCTCGCTACGGGGAAGAGCCTTTATGAGTCATGGGATTCATGCCTCCACTTGCAGGGAACTTTCGATGAGTCAGCCTCACATGGCATCATAAGGGCCTCCCCTGATTGGTTCAAGTGCCGTGACGTCAGTCGACGTCACTGGGGCACTCCCGGGCCTTGCGAAGCATGTTACGGATGCTCGATAGTGTCGAGAAAATGAAGCCGGAAAACAAATGCAAAACCACTGGAATTTCCCCTTTTATTCTTATTACATGCTTCAACGCTCATCGAATCTGTTATGAGACACGACAGAAGCCCATATTACCATATTGACAGAACTCATTTTCAGATCAATCGATTTGTGGCAGAATGTAAAATTTGGCAACTGTGGCTGACGTCACAGCTCTTCTGTGAATTCCGGGGAGGGGAGAGAGGAGAGACTTGGAGGCGGAATAAGAGGGTCGTGTGATGTGCATTCCACGCGCTTATCTCACGCTTGGGCGTGTAGCAACCGGAACTGCCGGCAGGGAAATGAGAACCGTCCTATTCTAGACTCCATACTTCCAAGTCCGTACGATGAGAACATTGATGCAAAAGATGTTTAGTTCTGTGTCACAAGCTGGGAGTTACAGACACATCGCTCTCTCTTCTCCACTTGTGCATCTCGATTCTCCTACTTTCCGAGTATCTCTGTCTCAGGAGTGTCTGAAGTGAAACTTCCTGAAATACGGAATAATGTCTCATTTGGATCAGGCGGTGCCACAATTGTAACGTGAACCCTTTCCCTAGCATGGTTGAACGCGCTCCTCCTTCCTCCAGCGGTTTTTTCCTCCTGTGATTTCATTTCTCTAATTGCGCCTATTTTGCAGGCCTTTTATTCCCTTTATGTTTGTTCTTTTTTTTTATCATGCATGTACAAAAGTAGAATTATTGAAATTTTGTATACGGTATCGCGCTATGCGATGTATTTATACAACTCATCGAATAAGAACTCGCGCTAGGGAACGGGTTAAGGTGCGATCAACTTGGGAGATACAGTTCTGCCGACATCGGAGCTGAGAGGTTGAGGCCTTCCGCTTCGACAATGGCATAAGTCATGGATGAGCCCGTCGGATCTATAGGGAATTCCAGAATTCATTTACAATCCTCAACATGTATTATAGGAAAAAAAAAAACATTTAACTCAAACTTGTCAGAAGGAATTCATGGAAATGTTCAGGGAAATGTTCAGTGTCCGCCATGCCAACTCACTCTTGAAGACGTTGAACTCGATTCCTCCGAACTGCAGCTAATGTTACTGGTTCCACATGAAGATCGCAAGATTTGATTGTAATAGTTGAATAATATACAACCCAATGACAACTAACTTGGGACACTGTGGAACCATAGCAGTTGCTTCGCTTTGAATTCATATAATTCATGGCCAATAGCCAGGTAGAAAATGTGATGATATATTTCTCATTATATTTAGTTAAGGAAGAACTAAGGGCCCGCATTCTGAAATTCGTCGCGATAGGAAAGAGAACAATGTTCATTTGCTCTGCTCACGAGCGAACGTTTTCCTCGTGTAACACTGATTATCAAGTAATCTTAATACATTAGTGACCATCTCAGGAAGTTCCAAACATTCTCCTGCCTGGTATTGTGCCGATAATGAATATTTTCAACACAATGTAGCGCCACACCGGAGCAGTTGACATAAGAAAATGGGAAATAAATACCTCATTTTCATGGATGGGATCTGTCGGCGCAGTCTTGGCCTCGAGAGGGTCAACATGGATGCTATCGAAATAAAGATACTTCTCTTAGCTGATGATGCCGCCCTTTTGGCCCGGCAGGAGATGTTAAAGCACCTCGGGGTCTGATACTCGAGTGACGGGCGATACGGAAATGGGATCGACAGCTCCAGGGTTTCCGCAACTTTGTGTGAACTCTGACGTACAGTAGTTGCCGAATCTGACATTTCCAAGGAGGCGAAACTCTCATTTTTTGAGAGGGTTTACATCCCAACCCTTGCCTATGACTGCAAACCCATGGTAATGACAAAGAGTCTCAGGTTCCGGATTTGAACTTTCTCAATGACTTTCTTGCGGCGGCTGGCCGGTGTAATGCTAAGTAAGAGGATGCGGAGAGCAGCCAACCGTGAGAACCTCCAGGTCGAGCAGCTATTCGGATCGAGAGATCCCAGGCCCGTTGGTTTAGACACGTCTCCCGCATGCTTCCTGAGAGATTCCCAAATAGAGTCCTCCGATGAAAAATGACAGGCAAAAGACCGGTCGGTAGGCCTCATGCAAGGTGGACGGACTACATCGCGAAGTCTTTCCACGAGAGGATCGGTTTTCTGCTGGCCGAGCTCGAGTTCGTTGCACAGGATTGGGAACACTACAGGATGCCTGCTCGAGCCGTGACCCCATTAAGTTGGAGTGAGCGGTTTCGAAAATGTATGCAATATCCGTATTTATAACCAGTTTTGTTCCTCAAGGATGTCATTAGCTGCCAGGTTAACCAGGCTGCTGCGTTGATGGAAGACTTTCGTGTTAGAAAAGTAAGATTTCAGGCTTCCATCGACGAATTCTACATCGCAGTAAGTTATGGTCAAAGAAACGACTTACATACAACTTGGAAATATCCATTAATATATTAAATTTCCGAAAGAAATCTCTCAAAACCATGGGATCCATTCTCAATAAGCACAAAACAAGTAGAGTCCTGTCTCTGACAAGTTGATTCCTGCTCAGAATGGATGCCAAGCCTCCTCCCGGTCCCTAGACCATGCATAGGGTGTCACGTAGCACGTGCAATACCTTGTACAGTAGTATACGAGAGCGAGGAGGCGAACCCCAACAGTCGGTATTGCACGTGAGCGGATGCGTGCTAACAAGCGCTAGCACGTCTTTAGACCCTATTGCCTTCAGTAGGGAGGTGCTCGGTCACCCGAATAGGCATTTGCTATCTGCTTCTTCAAGAAGTGAAACTCATCAGGCGACAAGACTGATTTAAACACCCCTATTGTGCTTCATGCCTCCCATGATCTACAATGATTTTTTTTCATTATGAAGACGATGTGTTGGCCTCCCCAGATTTTTCGTCCACAAGCCGCCTCTGCATTCCACTCTTCATCGGAATGGGCATGATGGTAGGGGATGTGTAGGTCTCCAGTTTTCCCTACCAAAAGAGAATCTTGCTGCAAGGACCCTAAATAAAAAAAAGAACACATACTTCAATGGCACCATTGCACCCTATCTTTAAAAAATACAAGGTAGTGTCGGGATTTTAGAGGTGCATTGCCAAAGAACAGAGAAAAGTAGAATGAAGATAGTGTTTGCAGCTAGGGTTGCCACCCGTTCAAAATTAGCTTGGACAGTACATATTTTGGATGCAATATCCATATCGCAAACTTGTCTTTAAATGGAGACTGTTTTCTCCTTACTTTAAACTTCGTTAAAATTTTTTGAGTTAATAAAGCTTAAAAACAGCTAAAACCACTCCTCCACGAGTCCAAAGCAGTAGGCCACACTCTTATTGTATCGATTAGCGCCTTAGCTACAAGTGACTGTAGGTATTTGCGGCTGAGCCCCATATGCAAGTATACTTCGAATATTTGTCCATATTTCCATCAGTCCGTATTTTGATAAATTCAAAGGTGGCAACTCTACTTGCGGCATTCAGTTAGTGGCAGGAGTGGTAGGAGTTATCAATACATTGCGCGGTTACCAAGGGATATGCACTCGCTCGTTGCACAGGAAAAAATAAATAAAATTGGAAATGTGTTCTATCACGCATGCAGCATTCGCGTGTGCGGAGCACGACTGCCTTCATCCCCGTGACCAATACTTTCTTAGTGAGAGCCTCGATAGCATTCCTAAAATTGTATTTCGGTGCGGCAATTGCCCTGATTTATTCGCATAAACACCGTATTTCAAGTACCCCAGAGAAAATAATCTAAAGTCAAGTGAGAGGCCTACGAGTCTTGGGGTCTCGATGGCCAGATGATTTCACCAAAACGAGAAAGAATGAGCTGGGGGATAAGGGTAAGCAACAGTGTGATTGTGTTCCGGCTTGATAACATGCAAACATGTGCCATCCTGTTGGAGCCATACAATTGCTCCCTGTAAGATGGAGGATATTTGGAAGGCAATATTTTTCAAGGGTGACATGTGTATGTGCAAATCTCCAACAATTGTGCAATAACTCCTGATGCTCAGGATTTCGTAAATGTATTTACTTATTCAACATTGCTTCATTTTTTGGTAATGCACCATGAAAAAAATACTCACATGACTTTCAGGACTCTGTATTCCAGAATCAACCGGAAAGTAGCTAAACGTTCACAAAATGGACTTTTTAATTGGAATAGGGCGAAAAAAAAACCCGCCCCTCTATCTATGTGCGCCTCACCCACACGGACGGGTTAAGAAACCCCCCCCCCCCCCCCCCCCCCCCCCCCCCCCCCTCGCCCCCCCCCCACGGACGGGGTAAAAACCCCCCCCCCCCCCCCCCCCCCCGACATCTCTCATTCCAGTATGGTATATTCGGCTTGTAATCTCATTTCCACTTACTTCAATTGATGAAATTGCGTCTCGATATCGAGAATGGGAGCAAATTAAGCAAGTTTGACAAAACGTATAGGTTACATTGATTCAAGAAGCCAGCTCACCATATGTAAAAAAGACAACAACGATGCAGTAAGTTTACAAATCGAAAAGTGAAATTAGGCATCAATGAGAGGGCGGCAGTGACGTGCTCATGGTAGGTGGAGAAATATAAAAGTTGAATGCGTGGAGCAAGAAATACATAGGAAAATAAAGAAATACATTCACCAAATAGGTACATGGTAGGATACTATTCCTATTACTTTGCTACTGATCACTTCCGTTTTCGTGTCATCTTGGCAGCCATTGCCAAGAAATGACAATTGACAGAAATGCCACTGACCTCTAATCTGGCGTTTTAATTCATCCACCCCCAACGTTGCGTCTCGCATGTCCTCCACGTCGGTCGGTGTCTGAACGCCCTCACGGGTCGTCATGAAAGTTCCTTTCCGCCTTCCGGCTCGTTTCAACGCACGTGCGCTCTACGGGTTCCTGCCTGCATGTTTCGGTACACGTCAATCAGTGAGTTGGTCGGTTCATGCGACACGGTCACGTATTATCCTTCGGTACCTGCCCTGCCTCTGCCCCGGAAGCTGGATCGAGCGTGACGAACCTTCACCGAGAACTCTACTGAAGACGTGAGGTCTTTCATCTGTTACGTTCCTCAATCTGTAGGAGTTGAAGGGTTTATCTTGTCAGTCCTTCTCGGAAATGATAACCCTTTCCCCTTCTCTTTGAGTATTGACGTTGAAATAAATCAAGGAGTAGTTCTGGACGTGTGATATTGATCTCTCCTACAACCTGAGGTAGCGAAAGTCCTCGAGAAATCTCTCGAAAAGGAGTTGGACGAGAGCGAGAGAAAGGAAATAGCTTCCGCCGGTATTGGAGATTTCTTCGCAGATTTTCTCCTTCCTCATTCGACGAAAACGCTTCTTTCTAATAGTTGCCGATCACGCTACCTTCTGGTTCTTATCCTTATCACACATGGTCGTATCATTGGTTCTCTCATATAATACCGCCATCGATACTGTCTGAACAAAATCATGGTAACTGCACTGGAGCTGTCAAAAGCTTCTCAAGAGTTTTGACACTCTTGGCATGAAATTCTCGTGCGTAAGTCTGAGCGTCTCACATCTCGCAATCTCAACATCTGTTTCCTCCTCTCTACACGTTTTCAAACAGGTACTTTCGTGCATTGATGAGACAACCACCCCAATACTGCAAAATCATGTTATAGGTGCCCCACGGGATTCCATACTGGGGCCACTGCTATTTCTTCTTTGTTTAAATAGCTCATCTAGAACAAGCGGACGACGCCACTATCTACTTTTTTCAACTTCCGTTTTTCTCCTGTCAACGGAAACCGCTGGCCAGAATCCGGCTGGAGGCAGATTTATACAGAGCGGAAAACGGCGCAGAAAGCCTAAAACGGAAACCAGCGATCACTGTCAGTGCAAAACGGAAACCGCTGACCGGAGGTTGACCTCCGTCGACGGAAGGAGCGGAACTTCCGTTACTACAAAAATGACGGCAAAAATTTCTGTCTGCGAATCAGTCAGGTCGGATCGATGGAGACCGACTGGACGGAAAAGGAAAAATATAGGGTGACATGCACCAACTGAGAATCAGGTTAGTTTGAAATCGAGATGAACATGTGCACCAAAACATATTTAGGAATGTGTTTATCTTTGACATGCCGACGAAAATCAGATTAGTTTCCACGAACACGTTTATCCATGATTTAAACGCTTTTAAAGGCGGTATGGGGGCAGTTGAAAAGAGAACCCCGACTTTTTGTGGATTGCGGATGGAAAGATGGAAATCGAGAGTAATGCGTCATTGTGAGCGGTATCATGTGCCAGCTACGGCCCCATTGTCCGCAGCAAGTCGAAGACGGTGTCCTTGGAAAGACGAAATCTTCTTTGGAATTCGTGTTTACTGTTCTATTGAAGGGGATCAAGCCGATCTCCGATAGTCCTCCTGGCGGGTTCGTTCAGGATGACGTCAAAAACTACTATCTCTTCCTTCGTTTCCATTTTCACCGTCGCTTGATGATGAAAGACAAGAAAACTGAGGCTCACTACAGCTCAGAATCCGTTTAGGGAGATTACACCTGCTATGAAGCAAGTTTATAGTTGAAGATTAGTTTAAGAGAGAAATAGACTAATTCAATTTGGTGCATGTCCCTAATCAATTTAACGACGAGTTCAACTTATAATTAATCGTTTGCCCGGAATTAGATCAGTTGAGCTCCTAAACCGATGTGATGCAAGTTACCCATAGACTCGGAGTCAATCGTTAAAGTACGGAAGCAAAGCATCCGCTTCTGTATCACATGAGGTGAAAAGAGCATACGGAGCATCAGAAAACCTTTTTCTCCCCTTAACAGTGGCGCATTTCGGCTGAAGAGTCACGGGGGGAGGGGAGGGGGGGGGGTTAGGGCACCAAACCCCACCCAAGCGATATCGGAGGAGAAAAATATTGCCTCCTAGGGGGGGCGGCTACCCCCCCCCCCGTAAAATACACTACTGCCCACTAGCCATTGAACCAGGATATATGCACCTAAAGAGTAGTACCATTGAATTCCGCGTTTAACAGAGGATTTATGTCCCTAATTTAAGATATTTAAGTGCTATGGCTGGAAAGTTCGGTGATAGTGAAGTGACCAGGGTGTGTGACGGGATTCTGGCCGTTGCCTTTCCGCACGTGCGTGCGTGCTTCAGTCACCCCAGACACGCCGGTGCTGAATGATGGTGGATTTTGGCTATTGCGCATTATTAAAAAATTCAGATGGATCCCCAGATCTGAATGCGTGTAAGCATCTTTTGCCGTGATGACAGATAGGGTGAAAAACATGATGATACAGGAGGCTCCTGGCAATCGTATCAACAACTATGTCTCGATGGCCCATGTTAGTGTGGGCTTAGCGGCGGACCTCACCGAGGAGTGGAAGAGGAGCCACCCCCTACCGGACACCTCCCACCTCCAAGAGACCTCCCCCGGACCGGGACAAGGGGGTGGAGGCGAGACTAGATGGTGGACAGTGACAGTGTGGATGTGATCGTGTGACATTGTATAACGGTGTGTATTGTATGTCTGGATTGTATAGGGACCTGTAAATTATTCCCGTCGCCCTTGACTTATCGACTTCCCTCCTGCCTGGTCATTGTACAACGGTGTGTATTGTATGTCTGGATTGTATAGGGACCTGTAAATTATTCCCGTCGCCCTTGACGTATCAACTTCCCTCCTGCTTGGTGCCTGTAGACTATACGAGTGAGTGGTATACATTCAATATATCCATTGTTATTGTTGCTGACCAGCCTAGTCCTTCCGAATCTCACCGGTACTTATCTAATTGGAGTCAGTACATATATAATAGGGCCCTTTTACGTACACGGAGAACACGTAATCCCATTCGGCGGCCTCGCCCACATTAGTTTTTTTTGTGATGCAAAATATATATACTGACAATTGTTTGAAAACTTTCTTTGAAAACCAGGGTGACTTCTGAAGTCATACCCTGACAGAATGAGAGCGCTAAGACAATCAGGGAGATGGCATGCAAATTATTTATTGCTTCCAATAAAAAGTTAATAGCATGTCATAAAATAGCTAACTGTCGGGACGAGAAGCATTTGGCAACATTGTGCTCGGTAAGATAAGAGCATCCCCCACGTGCAATGCATGCGCATTCTCCCGCCGTCTTCATAGGGAGGATATTCTATGGGGTCTAAAACCATGGCCTTGCAAGACGACGAGAAAATTGGTTTTATTGGTGCTGGAAATATGGCCCAAGCCATTGCTAATGGGTTCATATCTCAAGGTAGGCCTCACCTTTGCGTGCGATCGGGCTATGGAAGAGCTTACCGGAGAAGGGTTTTGAATAGCTCCAAGCTTAAGTTTGGCCAAACCGAGTTTCAAATGTCATGATGTGGGATTCCAAACACTTCGTTGATATGGTCACGGTCAGAGATATGCTCTTCTGCATTCATGAGTGAATTCTAAATTGCACAGTCCAGTACTGTTCTAGGTATTTAGTCACTTAGTTGATCAATCTATCCATCTTTATTCCTCTGGGAGGCATTATTATAAAGTGTACACATCGTAATGTGTATTAGTCAAAGTTGGGGGTTATCCAATGTAAAGCTGAGTTTGAATAAATAAAACAGGAATTCACGGGAATGGGTGTATTGAGGGAACAGACTCTTATCACACACTTGCATAAAAAATTAGATATTGGCAGAGCAAAGTAACAAATTGTTGGTTCTATTAAGTTCATGTCTGACACAAGATTCAATTAGTACATGGTAGATATTGATTAATCCTCCTCTAGCATGTGTGAGGACTATTTTCTTAGCATGGATGTTACATATATATCCTTGATGCAAAATATATGTTATATGACTATATGTACAGGGTGGTCCACAATTGTCTCCCCAAAAGTAAAAGCCTATTACTCAGGAAGTATGAATCTGATTTCAATGATATTGGCTCTCATGATAGCCAATTCAATATATTTTTATCCTGGAAATTTTCAATATTTTATATCAAATTGAAACAAAGTTACATCCTTACAAATGAAAGCACCGTAATCGCTAGTGTTCAATTTGACTTCCACAATTTTCAATGACTTAGTGCAGTCTCTCTTTGAATGCCAACAGACTTCTTTCGATCATCTCTGATCCTACTGTGGCGAAGGCATCCCTAATGGCCTGTTTCAGCATATCTAGGTAGTCATAGGTCTGCTGACGAATCTCTTCAGGTTGAGAAACCTCTTATGAATTGCCTTCATGATCTTTTCATCAGGAACTGAAGCATTTGGACCAAAACTGAAGAAATTTCCTATTTTTCCTCACACAAATTTGCACTCTTCAAATTATCAAACCAAATAGAAATGCTTGTCTTCTGCAGGACACTGAGGTTGCCCATGACACAGACAATCCCTTGTGATGGATGAAAAGCTCACAAATGAATTGCAAGACTCAAGATGGAATTGCAAATTTTGGAAGGGATTGTGATATTTACAGGCTTTAGTTGCATGATATGGGTACTTTAATTTGTTATGGTGTAACTTTTTTTATAGTTTCTTATAGAATGCTGAATTTTTCCACAAAAACATATATTGAATTGGCTATCATTTAAACCATATATCATTGAAATCGGATGTATACTTCCAGAGTAATAAGCATTTTCTTTTGGGGAGACAATTGTGAACCACCCTGTATATAATAGTTTGGAGTTCATATGAATGCTCAGAAATTTAGCTGTTTCTGATTTTTTATAGCTTATTCCTCATACATGCTCTTCAGATTCTTGCATCTTCTCTGAAATTTTCCTTCATGTTGATGTTCTTATTCATCTCCTTATTCATCCTGTTACTTAATTGGGACTTGAAGCATAGGAGTCATCTTATCATAGGTGTCAGAGAGAAATTTAATTGAAGTGATAGTTTTTAAAGTTGATTATCTATCTCCTTGTTGCTTCTTTTAACACCTCTCTGCATTCTTTTGTCTGTTTAAAAGTTTTTCACTAATATATTTGACATTGTCTTGCTTCATATGAGTCTTCCCCATATGAAAAAATCACATGTGATTTTATAAGAAATGAGCATATTATGATATGTGGGACATATATGGTCTATCATATATATGAACATATATGAGAAAATATATCTGATCATATATTGCTATTGAAACAATGAGTACATGATCGCATATGGCAAGGCCTTATAAGAATTTTATAAAAAGCATGTGTGTAAAAGATATGGTGGGGGAGATAAGAAACTTGTGTGATTTAATATATTTATCTAGTATATGGTTAGGCATATATGTCACACCTGATAAGATACATGACTAAATCAGGTGTGAAAGGTACATGAAATCATGACACTCTTGCAAGCCTCTCCCAAATGTCAAAAATGACTTCTGGAACTAAGGCAAGGACTTAGGATTGGCACTTCATTTGTTTCTTCTGTGAAAATACAAAACCATTCAATAATGTGCTGAAAGTGAAACATATTGGAATAAGTGAACAAATATGTCCATATCAATTTCACATTGTACCATCAATCAATCTGTCATTTAGTACTTCCAATCAGGAAAAAAGAAAAAGAAAGTAAAATCATAAGTTTCTTCACATCCCTGCCACTCAGAATTGGTTTAATGTGTACTTCATAATGGGAATCATGAGAATCACCTGATTGTGTAGAAGCTTAAAGCCTCAAAATATGTCATACTTGTTTTCAAGTCCTACAGTTCCATAAATATACAGTGTATTAACATATACAACCTTTCAAAACATGGTAGAAGTAATTAAGTAATGTATGGCTTACTTCATAAGGAATTGCATGCAAGCCATTATGTAGCATTATAACCAGCATTAAAAAGAGCAGCAAAACCTTTCCTACATGAAGCATGTAGTACTTGTAAATTTTATATGAAAAGGCCACAAAGTAATTGTTTTTCAAACCATATGGCCATACCATCTAAATGATATATCCCATATGCATATGGTACAATATACATTTTCAACAATACATATTTTTTAAATGAAAGCTTGCATGCTGAGTGTGTATTCACAATATATGAAAGTTCTTCATAAAAACCATATACTTAACCTTTTGACTGCTACTGACGCCATATGGCGTCAGTCCCGATGGCCCAGCAGGGGATTTAGATTTTAAATACCATTTTAAAGGTCAGGTATTTAACAACTTAAATGGACATCATATCATCATGTATCACTCATTATGGCTCCACATTTAAGTAAATATCAAGAACAATTGAAATTTCCATTTTTTGGGGGAAAACCCAGCACAGGGGGTATTACAGGCCCATAAAAACCCAGCAGTCAAAAGGTTAAACTAGGTGTATCATATATGTAGGAGTCCATCCCTCAAATTGTATAATTCTTTTATACAGAACATATATGCTGCCCTAGTATGTTTAATATATGAATAATCCTTACATGAATTATATTCTCCAACCATATATGCCTGCATACATGTGCATGCTTATTTCAATACATAATAAATATATGAAATTATAAGGTAAAGATAATTGCATATAACTACCATTTTATATGATCTTTCCATATGGGATATCCTTAGCAGATGGATTCTTGAGCAAGAGCTATATAACCTTCTTCACTTGTTATTTCTAAAGTCTTTGAATTTAACACTTTTCACAGTCTCAGCATTGGATTCCTTCTTGTGAGTTTTTCATTTCTTTCTCATTGGCCACAATGAGCATTCCTTTTTATAAATTTATATTTTTACTTTTCCCACTTTTCTTCATCCTTTGACTTTGAACATCTGAAGCACTTTAATGTTTACTTCCTTCACTACTACTGCTGAGGAGGTTTCCATAAATGTTTTATGATTTGACAAGTCTTGTCTTTTTTTGATGGGTCATGTCTCTTCCCATATACCCCTTAGTGTCCAATAAGATGTTTGATATTCATAGACAGTGATTGTGTTGCTGGCCATTAGTACTAGCCAACTGGCAATAGAACTTAATCACTAGCCAGTCTTCATCCTTGTCCAGTAGGTCACAGTAGATCTGAATAATTTCCTTGATCCCCACTCCAGTTGCCCTAAGATGGACTACTAAGTAATTTTTCACATTGCGCTTTTGATCTCTTCTTTAACTGTACCTTTTTAAGTGAGAGCAGAAACATTTGAGGAAATGTAAAGGGCAAATTAGAAAAAACCCTTCTGTCAGTGAATGTCCATCTTATTATATTCTACTTGGAAGGGAGCAATGTAAACTCATTGCCCTTCCAGTGATTTTTGCAAGTGTGCCAACTTTTTCCTGGCTTTGTAACATCTCTCTATATAACCATCTGGAAAAGTCGTACCCCTACACTACCAGAGGTGATTTACTTGAATAGTAACATTGTAGTTGGGCTGTCATTGATTAACTAAGAGCTACTGTCTCTCACAGGATTTCTTAGCAGGAGTTCATTCCACTTTCATCTCTTCAGTTCTTATGCGGATCATACGGTTGCGACTTGGAAATGGATAGGATCAGCCTCTTTTTTCACAATAGTTTCGAGATACCTGTTAGAGGGCTCACATGGGTGCTGGGCTATGGCTGGTTATGAGATGGATGGATACCTGAGATACCATGGAATGGATTTCTATTCTTCAGATGGCTATCAGAAAAACACACTTCTCTGACATCATGAATAGTGGTAATGGAGTGGTGGAACAGAGAAGTATTGGGAAGTTCATTTCAATTTTTTCTGGGGAGATTTATAATGTGATTCATTTGAGTTGCAATAAGTGAATGATCCTCTCCTACCTCCACCCCCCCCCCCCCCCCCC
>CAJPEV010000341.1:1443-57113 GCA_905338385.1 Darwinula stevensoni | reverse complement strand
TCCAGGCCGGCTTGCTTTGAGACACACCAGTGCACATACTTGCACACTTGGTCGTGCCTATACAAGTACTCCCTCGGGGCTAGTTCGGGGCAGGCACTGAGGAGGTGGTGAACCGTTTCGGGTGGTCCATGACAGCATCTGCAGCGGTCTTCCACATCCAGCTTCAGGATGTGCTTCTCGTAGTTACGAGTTCTAATGCACTGGTCCTGAATGGCTAGGATGTTGCTCTCTGTCTCGGCATTCAGCAGTCCCTTCTTCAGCCAGTTATAGCTGACGTCCGAGTCGATCGATGGTTTATCCATGATCTTGGGATGCTGGCCGTGAAGCGGTTTCTCCTTCCATCGTGCTTCTCTCTGTCCTTGATCTGCCGTCTTCACATCCTTCGTGTCGCAGTCGTCATGGAGATGGAGTGCTTTTCGGAAGCGGGTGGCATCTCCCTGAATGGAGTGGGACTTCTTCAGGGCATCTCGCTCTCTCAGGATGGAAATGAGTCTTCCCTGCTTCCTTTCGATGTATCTGGCGACTTCGCACGTCGTCCGCTTATAGAGGGACTCGAGTTCGATGAGTCCCCTCCCTCCCTTGCATCTCGGAAGGTAGAGTCTCTCAACGGCAGCCTTCGGATGGTGGGTGTGATGCATGGTCAGGAGTTTTCTGATCGCTCGATCGATGGCTTGGAGTTCCGTAGGTGACCAATCGATAACTCGCTGTAGTTAAGGACAGGGGTGGCAAGGCTGTTGAGGGCAGAGATCTTGTTTTTGCCGGACAGCTCGGTCTTCAGTACGAGGCGGACTCTGCGTTTGTATTCAGTCGTCAGTCTTTGCTTCGTGAGCTTGACAGCCACGGAAGAGTTTGCTTTGAATAGAAAATTGATGCCTCTTGAAACTCAAGATTCTACATAGGTTAGAAAGTTCCAAAAGATACATTCTGATCGTGAATTGTCTCAAAATGATCCCCTTAGGAATTAAATTCATATTCATTGTTTAAAATCAATGGTGATGTGGACTGAATTTGAATACTTAAGAAAGTTTAACTTGGCCAGCTCTGAGTTGAAGCAATTGCTGCTTGCTTTGCAGTTTGATATGGCCCAGACATTTGTGAAGATTCTATAGTTCTTACTTTTCAGAGAAAAACCTTACTTCTGTCAATGGAATCTTGACTCTTGCCAAAATTATCTTTATGAGATTGCCAATGCCATGCACAAGAGTAGAACTTTAGCCATGCAAGCTAAAAAGATATGTACCTTTATTGATACTCAACAAGAGACAATTTCACAGACATCAGGTGAGGTGTGCAGACAGGGCCCGGAGAAACTTAGCTCTGCGGAGATTCTCTGCCTCCTTTCGGATTTCATCTGGATTGTTGCTGTTCAAATCCAGTCGCCCCATCAGCTTTAACTGCATAAAAATGCATCTTGTGGGAACCATGAATACTCACTCCTCACTCAAATCTGAAATATGGATATGGAACTGACCACTTTCTGCTTCTTTTGCCATTCTCCTTTCTTATGGTGGAGGTGGATGAGGAACTCCAATATGGTGATATCCCATATGTAGTCATAATATTCATCCCCCGCATCCACACAATATTTCTCACTCAAACATTGAAAGGCCCTCTTGTAGTCCACATCATCAAAAAACTGACATAACACAGCTGCCTGTAGTGGAAGGAAAAATGCAGAAATACTAACAAAGGAGGGAGCAGGAGAGCAATGAAAAATAAAGCTTCCACAACCGACCTGAGTGAAGTATTGAAGCTGACTGCATGAATTGATCATTCGCTTCAAGGTAGAATCATCAAGAATATTCTTTGGAATGGGTTTCACAAAGTACTCAGATGCAACTTCAGCAATGAGGAGGTATGTTCTCAAGCAAGGAACATACTGATACAGGGCTAGGAATTAAATTTTTATACCTGGTTCATTTATGGTTTCGTATTCATCACTAAATACAAAAAGAGTACATGAGAACTGAATGCTGACCATAGTGGAAAGATGCCTTGGCATGAAGCCATGGAATGTGAGAAGGATAAAGGGAGAGGGCTCGATCAAGGACTAGTCTCAGGTTCTCTGTGACTGAATCCAGGCAGTATCCATTTGGACTAGTAGAAATAAAAATTACCCTCATTTGGAGTGTGGTCAAAAATTCTACAGCTACTTCAAGAAAGTGGAGGGCATACTTGCTGACAACATTTGGCCAGATTTGAGCATATTCCAGAGTCACCTCAAGGGATGGCTCATCCTTGAGGATATTGAAGAGACGAGTAAGACAGGATATGAGAAGTCCTATGACAAGGTGATGATGGAGGTGGCTAATGAAAACTTGAAGTGCAGCTCGTGAGAGGGATGCAGCTGTGGCTGCTGCTTCCATCCCCCGACGTGGTTGGATGATGCAGAAAAGGGGCAATACTGCATAATGATGAAGAAAATTGAAGTCTGGTCATAATTAAGAAACCAATGAAATACTGGGAGAAACTAATGAAATACTGGGAGAAACCAATGAAATACTGGGAGAAACCAGGACTTACTCAAGTCCCATAGACAATAAGAAGAGATTCTTTGGTGTCTGGAGTCCATCTCATGGCGAGAATCTGCTACTTCAAAGCATACGGCTGCAAGGGCAGCAGATAATTCCAGCATGCTCCAATTGGCCTTCATGGCTGCCAAGAAACCCCAGTCAGCTTGATTCAACAGAAAGGCACAGCAGTGCTCCACAAGTTCAGGCCTTGGTAACACTGCATCACCCCCTCGTGTTGCTGTTGTCAGGCAACCCCTTGCTCCTTCTAATGTCTCCTTCAGTGCTGTCACATTCATCAGATATAGTGTGTATTTGCATATCCATGAATATACTCATTAGATCCTGTAAATATTGCAGAGCTATACCAGTTCCAGAATTGTTAGGAAAAGCAGTGTTGTAGGCAGTGATGTCCACAAGTAAGCGCTCCCAACTGATTAGCTGACGAAGTTTGAAGCCCATTTTTGGGCCAATGTTTCGGACTTCTTGTAGAACTATATCCAGGAGCGACTTCGCTTCTCCATAACTCTATAATATAATCAAAACTGATGTAAACCTTTTTCAAGCCTGATTGCAAATTCATGCCAATAGTAAATATAACTCTTGTGAGATTCAGCAAAAAGTTTTCAAGTAGCTACAACAATTATTTGAGATCCTTGAGAACATTGCAGGGACTGACCTTGAGAAGAACAAGTTCTCTGGCCTTAGCAACCATGATAAAGATGAAATCTGGTAAGAATCCCAAGCCCATAGAATCTAGGCAGCTCTGGATAGCAGGAGGCACTTCCCACTGAAACCAATACCATCAAAATCAATTTTAAAATCCCACTTTCAACACCTCAAATTACCTGTTTCAAGATGAGAGAAAGAAGAAAACAGACCTGTCCATTGACATTTCTAACTGCCGACTTGGGATCAGCATTTCCAATGTGGAGGATCAGGTCTCGGATGACAGTGTTGTCGTATGATGCTATGAGAGTCTGTATTGATTCAGAAACTTCCAATTCATAGATCCCACCTGTTGAAGAATTGCATCCATACTCATACACCAACATGCCTGATTTTGGGTTGCTAGTTTGATTGAATGCAATCACTTAATCAGCACTAATGATAACAATTATTCACAATAAAAACTAAACATGATTAGTCTAATAATAATTAGATCTCCCAATCAATGGACTCTACCTAAGCTGAGTGATGCTTATTTGTTCATTGGCACTGGCCATGAAGAGCTGAACTGAAGATCAATAGGGCAGAGGTTGAACTGCTCTCATGCTATTTCAATAAAATGATATGACAGCATTGTCCTACCTGTGAAATCTTTGGTATCATCCCATCCAGTTGCAATCAACTGTGGCTCTGGTGCCCATTGAGCATCAGCTCTCTTCACAACATCCTCTCCAACCAGGGACAGAATGGGGAAAGAGGTTTGGGTTGCAGCACTCAATTCCCTGATGAACTCTTTGGAACTGGAGATGAATAAGAACTGAAGGAAATGCTTGAGCCTCAGCCTATGTTCTTGGGAAATTGCTGGTAGCACTGTCTTCACTCCCTGAAGTGAATAAAGTTAAGGGACCCCATACCTCCAACTGCATCAAAGTCTGCACACACCTGGCCAAAGCACAATAATAGCACTTACCTTGATGAGACTTTCTGCACTTGCTCTTTCTCTTCCTTTCACAACAAGGTCAAACCTCTTGGTGCTCAGGTGACTGTCCAATGCTCGACGAATAGAATTGGAAACTTGTACGGACAGAATCGACTCTGGGCTCCATGTAACTCGCATGATATCTTCTAGCTGCTCTCTTGTTTCTGAGCGTAATTCTTGGAGTCGGTTGTCCTCATTTAGTGTCTCTAGCAATCCTTGCTATAATTTAAAAATAAATTATATTAAATTATTTTTTCATGAAGATCAAAGATATAAGAACAAAAAGGAAATAAACCACACCTCATCCCTTTGGTTAAGAGCATCCCAAAGTCTAGTACGAAGTGATGACTTTGGGGTTTTGGCATCATTGGAGGCAACATGAGGAATTTCTAAAGCCATGCAATGTCCCTCAAGAATCTTCTCATCAATGTGCACATACTTTGAAGGGGATGAGATCTGAGCACGCTTGTCAAGGCAAAGCCTGAATGCACTCTTTGCTTCGGCAAAACGCTCCACGAAGAAGAAGTGAATGCCCAAATCATAGGAAAGCTGCAAATAAATAGTGATGAATGGAAGGGTGAAACAGTGTAGTGAAGGAAGCTCTCATAATAAAATGGCACGCAGTAACTTTCAATCCAAGGAAAATGTTAGGCCTAGGTATAAAAAGTTGAAATACTAACTCAGATTGGGTGGGTATCTGACCTGGCAATGTGCTTCTGTAAGAGGGATTGGAATAGCTTTTGACCAGTCATGTTCTGCAGAGGGTCGATCAGGATGCAGCATATTGAAGCATTCTGGCACTGGGAGTGAAATAGGAAGATCTTGCCCAGCCATCTGTTGCAAGATCTCCAAAGACAATGGCTCCATCTGATCCAGCAGCTGTAGTACCTGCTCCTGGCTCAAAATCCCACTATAATTTTGAGAATTGTTCTGTCCAGGCCTAGGAAAATGGAAGACATAATGCAAGACAAGAAATGTTTTTTTCCTTTTGAAAGAGAGGAAGCTATACCCTTGGATGGCAGAGGGTCTCATGGGTCTAGCAGGATAGCTGCTCCTCCGCAAAGCCATCAGACACCATCGATGATAAAGTGAGAGTGCACAGCATTCATGTGCTGAGTATGAGTTCAGGCTTATTTCAGAATGATTTATGGACACAAATGCCTGTCCTGTGGTAAAAGATACCAAGTCCTCCAAGAGACTCTGTTGGATAGGAAGACTCAACCTACAAGAAACAGAAACAATTCATCACTCAAGACAGTGTTATATTAGAGATGTCATGCCCTGGTATTATATATATATACATATAT
Source organism: Darwinula stevensoni (assembly GCA_905338385.1). Taxonomy (NCBI): domain Eukaryota; kingdom Metazoa; phylum Arthropoda; class Ostracoda; order Podocopida; family Darwinulidae; genus Darwinula; species Darwinula stevensoni. The sequence goes on along the minus strand of CAJPEV010000341.1, from coordinate 51,648 downwards.
ATATATATATACTGGTGTATGAATGGTAGCTTACCGATCCATGAGCTTGCCAAGGTCCCATTCCAAATAGGATGCAACTTTGACAGCAAGAAGCCTCAGTGCTTCAGATTTTTTCACAGATGGGGCATCATCACCAATGGGCTCCTTCTTTGAAGCATCACCAGCTTCTTCTCCTTTGCTCTGAACTTCCAAGTCTTTCTGAAATGCATTCTTGAGGAATTCTTCAATCAAGTCATAGGGTGACGGATCTGCAAACCAAAAATCAAGATTTTCATAAGTCTTCCATCAATTATGTCCCAGGCAGTCATTGAGGGTAGGACTGGCTTAACATTCAGTGCAATGGACCTTGGTAAAAGTGATTGAATACAAAGAAGACAGGCAGGCTAGTTACATCAAGAGGAGGCCTAGATCTAGGCCTAACTTGTTAGGCAGAGCCTAAGTTAGGATGTAGGTTTCTATTTGGATGGCCTGGCCTAACATATTAAGTCATCATGTTAAGACAACTTTATCGACCAAATACCTGAGGATTTACGATTTTATGGTAAGATAGTGCTATTACCTGGATTTGGTTGTCGCAAATGCTGAGTCAGGAGTTCAGGACTGAGCAAAAACTCGAACCAGGACTTGGGCAAATTCTCGGGGATGGGCCGATGAAAACTTTCAAAATCCATGATTTTCGACTCGGACTCTATTATAGCATTAAGCCAATCATATGTTTAACTTTGCATATGAAACGACTTCAAATGCATTAACTATCACGATAATGCAGGTCTAACCGCCTCACATGACCCCAATTGACCATGCCTACTCACGTGTTCAAACCAAAGGCCATGCTGTGAGCTGGGGGGCGTCATGTTGCATTAGTGCGGGAGACGCACATAACCTGAACTTAAGCATCGAATCTGGTATCGTCAAAAATCCATGGATTAAATACGATGTGGAGCCAAAATAGCACATTGGATAATAATGAATAAACAGCAATTTCTTCCTGATCCTGTGGGAGAGTATCTCGTGGCAAATCGTGTAGGAGCAAATTTCGAATATTGGCGGGTTCCAATGTAAGTCAGGCAGCCCGAAAATAATTAGTCATAACTTAACCTTCGATTTCTTTTTTTATTTTAAAGTGATGCTGCTATCCATGTGACGAATTGTGATATATTATTTATCTTTGTATCTGCAATAATTTGGGGGAAAAAATCTCAATTGGAGGGTTACAAAAATGGCGACCTGCCCAATCGCTGCTTTTCTATTTTTCAAAGAATCATATCTCCTACAATAAATTATTTAGAACTCTTAAAATGAGTACACGCTAACTAAAAAATACATTTCTTTGTCGATGCCAAATGAATTCCACGTCACCCAACCAGGCAAGAGAATATTTCAACCTTAATTATACACCATCTTGGTTTAAAAAATGAATAAGGGACGGAATCCCAGATGTAGCTCGAAAGCATGAGGTCATCGTCTAAATCAGGGATGTGCAACCCGCGGCCCGCGAGCCACATGTGGCCCGTGGACCTGCTTCTTGCGGCCCGGTAATGCATAATAGGATAACAGAAAAGTTTCTTTGCGGCCGAAGGCCCATCACAATTTTGGCCATCCCTTAGTAACAAGAAATAGACTGAGTCCTTTCACTTCTAATTTTTCCTCACGCGGGTGGTTCTACATATGTCCAGAGGAAGGTCCTCAATGCCGAAGACTATTTTTGGACGTTGGAATATCCTATTGGTGGGGAGGAGGTAAGGATCATCTGCCAATCAGCGCGACCTCATGCCCTCTTATGCCCTGAGGGCAAAAAGAGGTGCATTTTATTTTGCATTCTGTGGTTCGCGTCAGGAGTCACACATTTCCATGCGGCCCACTGCCAATTAAAGTTGCACACCTCTGGTCTAAATGATGTGAGATTGCAGAGCTGAAAGCATAATGGAAGGATTGGAGAAGCCGGGAGAGTTGTTCGCGAGGGCCTTGTCAGTGGTTTCATTTAAAGTAGCAATATCTGTTGTAAAAGGCTAGTCCCAGGTTCATTGGGTGGCAAGTAAGTTGAGTTGCCCAAAAATGTTACACCGGTTTCAACTGCTCGCCACTTTATAGTATGCTGAAATAAACTTTTTTTCTCGCATCAGATCACCTCATTCCTGTTCCAAAAAAAACCAAACTATTTCATGAAAATGAATACCATGTTCATTGAACAGTTCATGTTTTACAAAAAGCAGAGTAAAATTTCGCGTTCCCAATGACACTAACGATTCCGGGTAAACAGGATCTTGACAGATAAAAAATAAAAGGGATATTGACACTTAAAGCAGATTACGGAAGAGAGTGGCATCACTGATATCATCAGTTCCATCCTCTTCCTTTTATCCGCCTCGCTATTAATACTATGCCTTTGTTAAATGCTTAATATCGTCAATTTGGCCAATTTGATAGAGAACTGCTGGTTGGCCGATGGAGACAAGTCTTAGCACGCATATAAACGCACATCGCCTTGGTATGAATGTGACCATCGTGCGGCAGCTTGTGAGTCCAGTTTCAGAGGGGAATCATGAACCGTGAGGAGGTTGCATCCTCGAGTATCCATTCTTCCAGCTGTCGTAGAGTGAGCACGAAGTGCGCTCAACTCATGAAGTTCAACGATTCCGATGAAATTTGGTGCACGAACTCCCAACAGTGTGCCAGGAAATCAATTCGAGTTTCAAGGGTTTGGATTGATTCTCCACGGCAAGAATTTGTTATACCGTCTGGCGGGTATAACGGACATATACATCATTGGTTTTTTATTGCCCGTTCTGCCATGGGTTTCACTTAATATATCCGTCACATTCATGAGTCTGCGTTGTAGTTAGATTTTTCATCGGGAGATGACGAGATATGCAAATTGAGAGTCTTCTGTCGGCCATTTGTACTTCGTTTTTTTTTTTGTGCCGCATCAACACCTTTGAAAACATCATGGCGTTACTCAAAAGGCATCATGGGACAGTGGAGGAAATCGAAGAAGTGGCTAGCACAAGTCAAAGCCAGCCTGACAGAGGCAGTTACCATGACTTAATTGAGTTCTTTGGAAAAAGGGCGTAAGTGCCCTTACGCCGTGTCCATACGCTGCTTGAGGTGACTTGTCATAGGATAGGGTGGTCAGCAGGAAGTTCAAATGCTTATTCGGCAAAGGAGAAGCAGATTTTCCTAAGTTTTCAGTATGTAGCAGGCCAACTTCCTGACAATTTCAATATGGCTGCCTCCATGAATATTTTGGTGGAATAATTCCATTCTTTCGCACTGAAAGTGAGAATGAGGAAGAAGCCAGACAGGAGGAAAGGAGAAGTATGTAGCCCAGTCATTAAAGCCTCTGGAAGGATACGAAAAGTTAGTGAAATCCATGAAACAGTTGGAGATTCAGATGATTAATAAATTAATAATGGATCACTGATGAGTTTCCTTACGGAACTTCCAAATACAGGCGTATGTATAGGATTGTACAGTACTGAATATAGCCATGTTTGGAAACGGTACAGTCCGTATCATGTTTTGGCCATTCTTAATAAATATGGAACTATATATGGTTCATATACAGACCCCCAAATATGGTGCTAGGTTTGCAATGTATATGACACTAATATAAACTATACGGAAAAAGTACTGTATTTGGAATATATTTGGAAACTGTTCAGCCCATGTAATGTCCATGGATGCACATGCACGTTTAGACCTTCCATATGGCCTGACATCTTGCAGTTCGCTCAATAAATAAAAAGTTCTCACAATATAAGCGAGGTCGCGCTCCTGCCGCCGCTATATGTCTCCCGATTCCCCAAATGCTAATGAATGATTCTGCAGAAGCTTTCACCCTCAACTTGATAATTTCCCACGTACAAACCGAAGGAAGGAAATCGTTCTAATCAATGAATATGTTGAGAGACGTAACCTAACTTCAGGGGACTCCAGGTAATTCTTGCCCGATACATAGAAGGAGTGAGGTTCCTCTTGTGACTTGAGTCACAAAACCCTTGTTAAAGTTGTTGAGTGACTGCCTCTGAGCCTCCGCTTCAATCTCCCTTTAATAATGCATGCTGGGCTATCTATATTGCAAATTAAGAATATATAGTTACATATATCCATTATATTAAATATGGCCGAAACATGCCAAATATTTGTATGTGCCATATACATTGCTACTAAGCACCATATACAGGACTTATATATGAACCATGTTCCATATTCATTAAGAATGGCCAAAACATGATATGGTCTGGACGGCTTCCAAATACAATCTCCCATATGTACTCTTTATTTGTACCATGTACATTTCGAGCTAAGCACCCCTGTATGGCCATATTTGATAATTCGCATGAAATCTGAATATGGAGTTCCCGTAAGGGTGGTGAATGAAACTTGTCCTGAATATTCACCCTTTTATTGCCATTCTTCGAAGAAGAGTTAATTTGGAATCTGTAGATGTATTTCTTGGTAAATTATGATATTTAACTGGAAAGAAGTGGTCAAAGAGTTCCAGCAACGCGGATATGGAAAAAGGGCGTATGTGCATTAAGTATTTCTGCCTCCAACTTAGCAATGTGAGATGAATAAATTCGTTAAAACCCCAAGTTCAGTTGGAAAAAGGTCTAAGATTCCATATGACTGAAAACTGAGTTTTGACCAGCTGCAGATTAGCTGTGGAAAGTTTTTACAGTTTATTTCTAATTGCATCTTTTGCACATACGCCCTCTTTCCAGAGAACTCCTCAATAGCAATGTATGTTCTACGCTTTGTGACATGGTAGGATACAGTAAAGAAGAAAGAATGAGTTCATGTTCAGTTTTTTTTTTTTTAACATGAAACACTCTGGGCGTGTCTTTTTTCCTAGCGGCTCTGCTTGCTCTGCTGAGGCCTCCAGCATCCCATGACGTCATGTTAAGGCTGAGCTGCTCAGCACTCCCATAGTTCGTTATGTTCCGCTGCCAGCTGCTTGCCCAAGAGTGACGTCATTCGATGACGTGGTCGTGCCTAGCCAACGCGTCTTTTCCGCTAGCGGCTGGAGAAAAAGACACGCCCTATAGTTCCAAAACTATGACTGCGTTCTAATCAGGGCCGGCTCTAGCTATTTCGACGCCCTGTTCAAAGAGACTCCCAACGCCCCCCCCCCCCCCCCCCCCCCCCCCCCCCCCCCCGCTGCCTAAAGCATAATCCAGTTAACGTGAAGAACGGATATGAATGTGGTTTCTCATAGGCAAGTATCCTTGTTCGCGCGAAAATTCACTCTCCATTCCAATCTGATATCATCCTAGATCAATCCTTCGTGTGCAAAAACACGCCGAAGCGGAAGGCATTTCCACTTTCTGAAGTAAAACTGAGGGTGGCATCCATTATTGCTTCATATATTCAGTAACGTTTTGGCGCTTCGGGTGAATTTCCGCCCTGTGCACTGTGGCACATTCCTAAGGTCGGCCCTGCTTCTATTGGGTTGATGCATATATTCGTAGAGTTTTGAATATTGCTCCAATAACCGTTTATATTTCTTGGCATCTGTTGTGTGATAACTTGTGCAATATGTCGTTTGAAAGACGACAGTCTCGCAATTATTTTGATATGTCACTCTCATTTGTGGAATATTTTGCTGTATTTTAATTTTAGATGTAATGGATGACCAAAAACTGCATTTTCGGCACATCATGTTGCATGAGTTCAGACGGGACTCGACGGCGGCGGCTGCAGCAAGGAATATTTGTGCCGTGTACGAAGAAGGAGCTGTTGGTGAATCCACGTGTCAAAATTTGTTTGCCAAGTTTCGTTCCGGAGATACCACCTTGACGGATGCTCCACGCGCAGGTCGGCATGTGGACTTTGACGAGGGGGCGTTGCAAGCTCTGCTCAATGCCAATCCGCGTCAAACAACACGTGAATTGGCCGCACAACTCACCTGTGACCAGTCAACAGTGGTCCTCCATGACGCCCTCGGCAAGGTCAAAAAGTACGGAAGTTGGGTGCCGCACGAATTGTCCGCCGACAACAGAGCTCAACGAGTGTCGACTTGTGCTTCGCTGCTCTCGCGACAGAATTGCGAGCCCTTTTTGGAACGGATCGTCCCTGGCGATGAAAAATGGGTGTTACAGCAATGTTCATCGCCAAAGGCAGTGGTTGGACCCTGGTGAAAAGCCGTCGCCAGAGGTCAAAGCGGACCTGCACCCAAAAAAGATAATGTTGTGTATCCGGTGGGACATGATGGGTGTCCTGTACTTTGAGCTGCTCGACAACAGCCAGACCATCAACGCTCAAGTCTACGCTCAACAACTGCAGCGTCTCCAGGAAGTTCTCCTCGAGAAACGTCCGGCTCTTGTCAATCGAAAAGGCGTGATCCTGCTTCACGACAACACGAGACCGCACGTTGCGAAGATGACCCAGGAAAAAATCCGAGAGCTAGCATGGGAAGTTCTCCCGCATCCACCATACTCACCGGTCCTTGCTCCATCCGACTACCATTTGTTCCGCCCTCTTCAAAACCATCTGACCGAGAAGCGCTACGAAGACTACCATGCACTCCATTCGGACCTCACTTCTTTTTTTGCCTCGAAATTGCCAGACTTCTACAAGAGCGGGATCCATCAACTGCCAAAAAGATGAGCGACTGTTGTTGATAATACTGGTGATTATGTTATTGACTGATGTTGTTTCGCCTTGATGTAATATAGTTTTTTGTTGAGGGAAAAAGCCCTACGAATATATGCATCAACCCAATATTTGAGATGCATGTATTAGCTTCAGGCATCAGGTTGAGGCACGCATCAAATTGATGCACGGTAAGCATCCAATTGCCCTACACTTATCAAGCACTCTCACAACTTCTTTCAATTGCGTCCAAAGATCTCATCTTGACCCTCTCTCTTAGACTCTCAACAACGACCCCATAGTGAAGTGGCTTGAGGAAATCAGAAATGGAAGCGGGAAGGGAGGTGGGTGGGGGTGGGGGTTGGGGGGGCCTCCAATGGCGCCGCCTACTTCCCCCATTCCACGGGATATTGGCAAGTTTTCTTTTCATTGCCTCATCTCAGGACCTTGAACCTTCGATCAATTTTATTTTCCTGTCAATAGGGTTTCCCTGGCCCGCTTCATCGATGAAAACCTTCTAGGTGACCGTTTCGGTTGATTACTATGACCCCATTGCCGCTGTTGAAATTGGAGTTTTCTCCGTGAATAATGATCCCACATCTTTGAAACCGTAATTAATGTCATGGTAGGCAAGTACAAAGTCGTGTACCTTCTGGATCAGTCTGTTCCTTCATGGTCGTGTTTATCAACACGCTTGACCGGTTCGTTGTGATGTAAATGGGTGTGGGGGTCCTACTAGCCGCCCTAAAGAAACACTCTGAATGAGCTCCTTTATTAAATATCGGCCAGAAATCGTATGCAGAAAAATCGAGTCACGTTTGAAGGTCATAGGAAGACCCTGAAAAGAAAATACGGGTATACAAGAAAAACTTGTCGAGTCCCCGAGGAACGAGAGAAAAGGGTGGCTTCTCTCATATTACCAGTTTCCTTTTCTGCTTTCCGCAAGCCACTCTGCTGCTTCGCCGTTGTTGAGTACTTCCGTTGTTTTTTGTGCTGTGAAGATGTGGAAATTTTCCGGAGATAGAACTCGTCAGATTTCAGATTTAAACATGGTAATTGAAGCATATCCGCCTTTGCATTAGGGAGTTGATACAGGTAAAATTCACGAGAATTGAACTTATTGTCTAACAAGGGACAAGTGCGAGCAGCTGCCTTTTTTTTGGTAGGTCATAATCCAGACATAAACCGTGCAATGCAGCCCATCAGATTTCATCACGGCGAAATGCTTTTCACGTACCACAGAATCTTATGTGATAACTTTTAAGGTAACCAGGAGAAAAAAAAGACACCACGGTATCTCTGTAGCCACTTCGAACTGCATACGTGTTTCCTGCAACTTCAAAACACGAACTTACATTTTGTACGTGTCGCGCTCGAGGTTCTCAATAATCTTCGATGAAAAGATGGAATTTTCCGAGTAGTATTTAGGAAACACGGAAACTGGACATCATTGCGCGGTCAAAATTTTGAGATAAGATTGAAATGAAAATCAAACGTACGGAAAACTTTTCGTTTCCTCCCACGATGAAATGGAATCCTGAAGAAAAATGGTTTCGTTTTCGATTCTCCTTGCCGGTGTGTCACGAAGAATCTCCGGGTCTAACGAGGCCATCGCATTGCATTTCAGGGAGCCTGCCGTCTCTCGGGAATGGATTCTCGGTCGACTCCGTTATTTCTACGGAGGCGGACAGAGGTTTACTTTTCTCCCGAGTGGTAATCCTAAATAACGTTAGGCGCATAAAGGATTACCCACTCAGTTGAAAGCAAGGGGAAAAAAAACTTTCTGGGACTTTCGAGAGGCCCACTCTCCTAACACCTTAACAAATTACACGTTTTTTTTCTTACCATGACAAGGGAAAAAAATGTAAAAAAAAATTATCATAGCGGAATATCGAGAAAGACCTTTGTTACTCTCTCCGATAACTAAAAAAATTAGGGGTATGCATCTCCAAGCAAGTCAAAGAAACATAACTATGTACGTATAATAATTATGTGTGTATGTATGATTTACATACATGCAACATGATTACCAATAGTTGGAAATGCAACCTGTAGATGTCGCCAAATTCCTGGACTTTTCTTACAGGGCGTCCAAAACTGATTGGTGCTTAAAAAAAATAATTTCTCGTAAAGTAATGCAGATAGAAATGAATGGCTTTCACCAATGCATGAAGCACAGTTTAAAGGTTTTATTATTATTATTATTATTCACTAATGTTCCGCAGTAAACTTGAACACGGACACCGTTAGTCACACGTAAAACGTTGAGCCGATATTCAATTTCATGCCAGGTATTCCTCAACTCGTCGGCATTAATTGTGGCGAGTGCATCACCGATTCGGCACCAGAGTTCAGTAACATCTGACACTTTGGTTCTGAAGACGACGTCCTTGACACACTCCCACGAAAAGAAATGAAGCAGGGTGATGTCACGTGACCGCAGCGGCCAAGGGATGGGTCCCCCCCCCCCCCGATCCAGCGACCTCCTGGTCCAGAAATGTTCGCACGTCCGGGTTCCAGTGCGGAGGAGCACCATCCTGTCGGAAGATGATAACCGGTTCCAGGTATTCCAATATTTCTCGTTGAAATTCCAACATTTCATTTTCATTTTGAAATTGGATATCGGCTCGACGTTTTACGTGTGACTAACAGTGTCCGTGTTCAAGTTTACCGAGGAGCAATTGTGAATAAATAAATAAAAACTTTAGACTAGAGCATGGTTAATTAATTTTTTTAAAAGGAAAAGTGATGAATGATGAAATTTTCGAATTACTCAATGATTAACTGATTTAAAATGATAAAAAATTAAATACTTCTGAAATGGGTAAAAAGGTCAATGAAACGCAAAACAAAATGTGCAGTAATTCGCACTTCATACCACTGCAAAAACCCCTCCCTCATGTGCCATTACAACAATTAATAATAACTGAATAAAGCCACCAAATTTTGAAAGCCTAGGCCCTAGATCACAAGTATTAGACTTTAGCGTAGCTGAAGGTTGGCCAGGTTGGCATTTGATTTATTTATTCAAAATAGCATCTGCATTAAGTTTTATTGGAGCCAGTGAAATAGATACTCAAGTTCTTACCCCAGACGAAAAATAAAAAAGGTGAAAGGACGAGGAATGGTGGTAGGCGGGGGGGAATAGGTAGGAACTTTGGAACCGCCCCCCCCCCCCCATGAAAAATTTCTGTATCCGCCCCTGCATGAAAGTCGTTGTATATAATTACATATGTTCACCCTGTATAAAATACCTGGAAAGTATTGCTGACAGCTGATACTATGAGCTCTGTAGTGCTAAGTCCATTGCATAAATCAAGTATTTACAAGAATGCAGAGCCTAGAATGAATGAAATGATTGCATTTGGGAGCATGAATCAACCCAACCACGTGACAATTACATCATTTGAATGGGTTCGAAGCCTACCCAAAGGAAGGGCTTATTCATATCACATTTTCATAGCGTTAGATATGTCTAACATTCGTCCAGTGAAGATTTCTGCAGCGTTAGATATATCTAGCATTCGTACGATAAAGGTTACGAACTTTTTGGTGGGAGGGGATCCTTGTCTCCTCCGATTACAATTTAAAAGCGAAATAATTCAAAATGTTGCCTTCTAAAAGTTCTGTTGACAGTTGAATGCTTTATACGAATGCATGAAATTTAAACAAGGCTCTCGTATAGTGCCCGGAACCTCAACTGCTAATCAAGAGTCAGAGGCCCTAAGGAACTCCCTTCAAACTTCCGAGGACTGGGGAGTGAATGGGGCCACTTCTTCACTGCACCGGAGACAGCCACAGTTACACGAACACTGAAAGGGAACAGACAGGGCGGAAAAGCAGCAGACAGGCGTCGTCGCAGTCTGGTAGTGTTGCCGGATGAGAGACTCCAGGCATCCTCGAGGCCATAGTCATTGAAGAAAAAAAAATTAACCTGAACATTCTTCGAATCCCATTCAGGGTTCAAAAAGGGAATCCTGTATCTTTCCTTCCACTGTTCCACCCCTACGCACGTTTCCTCAATATGAGATGCTGGTGAGTCAGCATCGTCGGTATGAATGCGTGTGTAGGAAAGGAAAGTAAAGACAGAGCCCACCAAAGTTCAAATGCACTTGACACGACAGATAACTGTTACTTTGAAAATAATGCAGATGCGTTTTGTCTGTCGAATCTGTACTTTTCGATGATGAAAGAGGAGGCAATTCTTTTCCTCCTCTAAAAAAATGCGAACCCATGCAACAGAAGCAGCTCACGTTGCATAGGAGACGGCCTTTTTTATCTTCACCAAAAGCGCATTAAATCCGTGCGGCCCACTGGTCCAGGCCCAGTGGAAAAGGGGAGACAGAGATGAAGTAAAAAAAAAAAAAAGAGTGAAAAAAGAGGGGGGGGGGGGGAAAGCGATAGTGGCAAAGTAAGAATTAGGCGTCCGCATGGACGGATCCCTCGCCCCGCGGCTGTCTGGCCCTGCTTCACTTGTGTCTCATGCATTTCTTCAGACCCTGATTCATTCCCCTCCTTGCTAAGGTATGGATTAATTTCTTCATCGTACAGCAGGATTGGAAGTAAATAGCGAAGTCGTTTTATCCTGAAGTGAATATTCATGAAAATATTTAGAATAAGGATGATTCATAGTAAGTACGGTATCGGTATAGGCATCGTGTGCCGTAAACTAGAGGTATCTGAGAAAACGGGAGGAGACGGTGGACTGAACACGGTCAGAAGCGAGATGGAATAGTGAGAGCGGAGGTAGAGAATAAATGACTCGAGGACTCAAGATCATTTCAAGGAAACGATATTGACCGTTGAACCAGTCGCTTCCTTCAATGAATTAATAAGCCGTCACCATCAGGCCCTACCAGAAAGCAAGGAAGGATTATGTAGTGCTAGGGCCAGGATGGTACTTTGCCTAGCACTGTGGGTTAAAAATGAAAGGCCAGAGGGAGCTCTATAATTACTCTATTGACTTGACATTTGAAAACTAATAAAATGGTATAAAAATAAAGAAAGAAAGACATAAGTGAAAGACAATGAACAGTAGGCTCAGGCCATAGGCCGGAATGTATCCAACGGGCAAATCAAATCATGTTTGACAGGCGATAGGCCATGAAAAAACACTGAATGAACAGACCAGCCAGGGACGTGCAGATCTACAAAGCACGGGCAGACCAACGACGACGACGAAAACAAGCAAGTCTCGGAAAAACCAATAAGGGAATGTGCCGACCAGCAAGGCTCGGGAAAAACCAGCAAGGGAATGTGTTGACCAGCAAGGCTCGGGCAGACCAAGCACCACGACGACGAAACAAGCGCCAACACCGGAAGACGGGATCTACTGACACACCCCCAGCTCTGGCTGCTCTCTCGTATCAATGTTCAGGTGTCATGTGAGGCAGAGGAGAACCCCCACTTGGAGCAGTTAGAGTGTTCATCCACGTCCATGCTTGATAAAAACCACTCCTCCAGCGAAAAGCAGGCACAGTATACAACTTGTCCTTAAAACCTCTGACTAGCTGGTTTAGTCCTTTTTAGCAACACTGGATGCTCGTCCTGTCGTCTGCTCCTCAGACACATGACACTACAATTAACTCGTGACGAGTCCTAGTTATTTATTTCCGAGTTTCCTTTTCTGATTGTTCCCGATCGGGAAATTCCTTTTCGCCATTCCAATTTCTCACTGTTCACCTGGAATGCCGAAACCAACTATGCAGTCACTTTCGCGATCCGATCGAAGACACCTTTGCATTTAAAGCGGGAATCAAGATGAATCTGAGCGGTAAACAGATTCCCTTTAGCAACAGGGCTGCATCTGCTGCTCAGAGCGAGACAATACAACACAGGGCTCAAAAAGTGATGGAAGTGGTAACGGCAGAACTTCTAGTATGCACCCATCACTATTGTCGGCGATGCTACATGCATACCTTCGAGGTTTGGAACAAGTGCCTGAAAGAAAATCCCAAATAGGAATGATCTAGAGTTCCAATGAGAAAATTGATCCAAATTAGGGCGTTGCAGTATGGGATAAATTGCTCGGTAGGTGTACCGTGACTCGATACCATGGTATACCGGTAATACCGGAAAAGAGAGAGCGGGGGTGTGGGGGTGGGGTGGGAGGTATACGTATGCTTCAGTAACAAACTCCGAGGAAAAAAGAAACCAAGTGGAGAGCGAGTCTTTCTATTGTGGTGTCGAGCTATTCGCTCGTCCGTTTTATGCCATTCGATTGAAAGCAACGCGATTGCGTTCGTTTCGACCAAATGGATGGATTCAGTAGGCGTTCCCAGGAATAAGGCAGCGATTGATGTTGCCGGGAAGACTCAAATTATGAATCTCAGAAAAAAAGAAGCATCATGAAAGAGACATCATATTATTGTGCACTGCCGCACGTTTCATATTGGTATCGAGTGCTCAGGCTAACCGAGCGGAGGGGATAGTCAAGGCGGTAATGTACCCACAAACGACGGGACTATGGTCCTTGATACTGGATTAAATACACTCCGATGACTTCCAGGAAGGCTTCGGGTTTTCCTAGGCGGTGAGCGTCACCGTAGATGGAGATTGCGAGCATAGTTGACAATTCTTTTTTTTCAGAAACGGTTCTAGTTATGGCAGCCGTGGCAGCCGTATGATGAGAGACGGTGTCCTGCGGATTCCGTACCGCGGACTACGGGATGAACATGGACGGTATTCCACGGTTTTCATATGGATTTCATGTGGCGATAACACCAAAAAATGTAGAAGGGGTCGGTATGATTATCACGAGAACGGTATGATGAGAATACCAGTATACAGCAACGCCCCAATCCCATTTCATGGAGCGAGAATGGAAGAGATACTGGGAAAAGGGTCACGAGTTGTTTCTTCTCGAATGAGATTCTGTATTCCAAGGGATTTTCTCTTTCGCAGCTGGGGATACCCATTGTTCAGGTTTTCTTTTTTTTCCTGGAATGATATGCGAAAGTCAACATAAATTTTCAAAGGTTGTGCATCAGTGAACCCGAGATGTGACTCAAGTTCTTCGCGCAGCGTTCGAATTGACGATGATTGAGAATGAGATGAAATCAACAGTCTTTGTCACTATCGTCATTAAGCCCTCCGGTTTTGCTTAGCTGACCTTGGCAGTGTGCGTGTCAGCGCAAAAAACAATGGAACTGGAGCGTTTAATGAATGTTCAATAAACGTTTCATTTAATGTGTTGCGAAATTTCCATGAGCGTCCTCGGAACGTTCCTTGACAGTTCAAAAGTCCAGAATTGAGAGAGATAAAAAATAGTAGCGGAAAAAGGTCGAGCTCCTCAAAAAAAGTATTGGAGATAATTCCATCTGTATGAGGTACTGACTATCTACAGCTGGTACTTTGGCGTCATCTAGCATCGATGTGCAAACCTTTTGTTTCTAGCCACTGTCAGACGGATAGCACGGTTATTGCTCAAGAAAAGTGTTCAACGAACGTCCGTCAATAATGTCATGTATTGGCGATGAAATGGCACCTTAGTTTAGCGCTCAAAAGCTGCTCATCCCTGAACATTGAACGTGAAAGAACCTCTTTGAGCCGGGGTTGAGCATCCTCCTGAACGTTCTTGTGCTACTTGGAAAATGAAAAAGATACTGAAGAAACCCAGATTTTTTGCTGGTCATACGAGGTGCTCCATCAGTCGTCACAGAAACAAGCTTTGCCAGGCTGATATTTTGGGCGGAGAATTCTTTCATCACTGCACTGAAAATGTTTTTTCCTCTTGATGTTTTATTGCAGGTTTATCAGCTTCACAAGTTCCTCACAAATTTCATGATCAACAGCTTATCGAACAAACTACTAATTGCTCATTATTACTGTCACTGCTTTCATCTAGGCATATTGAGAATTCAGCAACCATTTGCAAATCCCTCTTGAGCTGCTCAGGGATATCCCAGGCAGCAGGAGTATGTTTAATTCATATCAACTTGATGTGGACAAATCTACAACAGCAAGTGGATGTGACATAAAACTCACGTTCATATTGACAAATTATTGTATCAATAACTTGTCAATTGTGTACCACTCCATGAGCATCAATATTGATATGTGAATTTAACAATAAATAAACGTTGATATTTACAAGGCCATTGCATCAATAACCTGTCAAATTTGTACCTCTTCTCCAACATTAATATTGACGTGGATGTTACGTCAATTTCACGTTAACACGTGCAAGGCCATTGTCAATAACTTGTCAAATGTATATCTCTTCACCGTAAACCTTGACCAGGAGGATCAACGCCGATTTTCATGTCCACACATCGGTGAACACGCAGTGACATGCAAAATAAGGCTTTCATAAAAGAAATTAAGATCAGCATGAATGGGCCTCAAAACAGTATCTGAGAAGGCCTGTGTTGAATGATTTGATTGGCTCCCATTATCCTCTTTTTCTCAAGGTGGCATGCTTCATAAGAGAAGTTGTATTCATTATAGATTGCCAAGTCTAATGCCAGCAAATTAATNTCCTTCATCATGGCCAACAAAATGCTGTGACAGGTGCACTCACAAGTACCTGAAAAGCAAATAACAAAGGATGAGAAATTGATGAATTCACACACCACATGTAAAAATTCAAGTTCCACATTAGATAGTGAAGGCTGCTTAGGAATGTTGAACATCTCTCAGGTGCTTCAAAATTACAGAACAGTAACTCACAAGCTGGTTTTGAGAGACTTGGTTGCTGGGATGGATGAGGAGGATTGAGAATTGGCTTAAGAATACGCTTTGAAGCATGGACTTTTGTCAGGTCAGGAGTGCTCCAGAAACCTGCACAGGAGGGATTGGAATGTGTTTGTGTTGAGGAAGATGACAACAATTTATTGGCTTTGGAGCCAAGCCAAGGGATTGAAGTTCCAGCTTTGAGTTAAGTGACTTCTTCCTCATCATCAGATGGCTCAAATACAAATGAGCTGCTCAGTGAGTCACCATCATCTTCAGATGAAGGTGGATATGGGATAGGTGACTTGTGTTGTCGCTAAGGAAGATGCTTTTTTTGGCTTCCTCTCTCCAGATAATGAGGTCTTTTTCTTTTTTCATAATCAGGAGTGGCCACATCACCACTCTTCTCAAGCTTCTTAACTTTTGCAGAAACCTGGTTCTTGTTTGCTGCAATACAATAGAATTCCATAAATTGCTTTCTTCTTAAGAGCTGAAAACATCTGGTAATACAGGAAACATATCACAGCAACTCAGGAAGACTAACCTAATGCAATGAACTGGGAATGTAATATACTAATTAACCCTTTGTGCCCCAAAGTCATAAGCCTGGTATGACATTGCACATTAACACTTCCACTCCCCTGTTGCAGCTGATATACAATTCCTCTCTCCAGATAATGAGGTCTTTTTCTTTTTTCATAATCAGTAGTGGCCACATCACTACTCTTCTCGAGCTTCTTAACCTTTGCAGAAACCTGGTTCTTGTTTGCTGCAATATAATATGCAATACAATAGAATTCCATAAATTGCTTTCTTCTTAAGAGCTGAAAACATATGGTAATACAGGAAACATATCACAGCAACTCAGGAAGAAAAGACTAACCTAATGCAATGAACTGGGAATGTAATAAACTAATTAACCCTTTGTGCCCCAAAGTCATTAGCCTGGTGTGACATTGTACATAAACACTTCCACTCCCCTGTTGCAGCTGATATACAATTTTATTCTAATTTAGAGGTTTTTGAAAATAGTAGTAGCAGTGGCTGCCAGTAACCTGTTTTTATGCTACGTTTCCTTGGCATTTTCTTTGTAGAGCTATAAGGAAAATCATATTTAGTGCTGGATTGGAAAGGTTAAAAGAATTGAATGAACTCCTCATAAGTGTAAGTGTCTATGTAATTAGGCAACATTTCAACATAAGGGGGACCAGAATAACTGTGACTAACATACTTTGCCAGTTTGGTGGGACTCAACAATGAACCCACTTAGGTCATTCTAGGTCATTTCAAAAGCATGAGAAATTTAATTAGGCCTACATAAAGAGTTACTCCACTCTGCTACACCCTGTCCTCAGAGAGCAAGAGTCATGACTAGGCTCAGGATGCTAAAGGTCTTGACATTGCCCAGATTCCAGTCACTACCTTAAAAAAAAAGTTTCCTCTTCCATTTTCCCCTTATCCTATATAACCATTGTATCCTAATTGAAAGGAAACCTCATGAAACCTCTAACATTGAGATTATTAGCCTGATTGCAATAAAAAAATTTTTAACCTCATGGAAAATTCACCAAGCATATGAAACTAAAGCTAAGTTATGACAGGTGAAGACAGTGAAACTTAAAAATATTTATCGGAATTTAGGCCTAACACTAACAAGTACTTCACACTTTAGATTTAGTTTATTTCAAATTTCACTTCTTAGTATAAATAGCCTTATTTGACTCTGCGGTTCTAGAATTGTTCATTCACCCCTCAATATCTTACTGACTGATATCCGAAACGGTCAGACGTGTTGAAATCGGATCAATGCCTAGCCTGGCATTTATTACAAAGTACGTAGCCGAAACATGAGCTATTAGGCCAAGGTTGATGCGAGAAACAGTGCCAGACCGAGAACTAGGCCTACAAATGGAGACCTAAGACCAATATTATTAAATGGAATTGCGAATGGAAACTTCTTATTAAGCTACTTTCATATCTTAGAGCAGCTCACAAGTATCTTACCACTGAGCGAGTCCTGCATCCGTCTGAAAGCAAGGCTACCAAACCGGATATGCCGCCTTGCAAGAAGAGCACTTTC
This sequence comes from Darwinula stevensoni, assembly GCA_905338385.1. Lineage (NCBI taxonomy): Eukaryota > Metazoa > Arthropoda > Ostracoda > Podocopida > Darwinulidae > Darwinula > Darwinula stevensoni. The sequence continues at coordinate 34,301 of CAJPEV010000341.1, read as the reverse complement.
GAGTTCAGAGTACCATGGCCGTCTGTAACTACGTTCAACTGTTATCCGCAGTTCATAATGCGTGTCATTTTTTAGTGAGCATTTTACCATTTCAGCTTCAGCTGATGAAAATTACACGAATAGGAGTTTGTCAGAGAATTTTTCATTCACAGTGACCTCATAATTTGTCTCACAAAATCTCACGATGGACCTGTGGATGTGATGTCAATTTTATGGTGATAATTACAAGGTCCTCGTATCAATAACTTGTCAAAAGTGTATGTCCTCATGGGCGTCAATATATACATTAAATGTAACATCAAGTTGATGTGACTTACATACATGTCAAGTTTTTTACGAAAATAGCAACATCAATAGTCATGTCAAACTTTTCAACATGCATGAAATTCTCATCATATTGACGTAGTATTAACATGAAAGAGTTAATAAGTGTGCTACCTGGGCTACCTGGGATCTTTATTCATGAGCCATCCTTTCCTTGATGATGTTCCGTCTGGAAGGTATTTCTTCAATCGCTAAATAATATGCTCTTTTTCTGAAAAATCTTCAAACAGCATCAACCCACGACAGCATGGCAGCTTTAAGACAGTCGCCATCGCAAATTGTTTTTTTCATGCTGTCCAGTGCTTTGTACAACGTTGAAGCTTGCTGCAACCGAATACAAGGCTCGTCCATTTAATTCGCGAATTGATGCTGGTAATCATCCGATATGACTAGGTTGGCAACCCTACAGGGAAGAACGATGCAACATGGTGCCGACATTGCACAGTTGCGTGTACAATGTGATCCACCCTCACCGTAGAGCAATGAACGCATTTTTGTGAGGGTGTTCAAAGTGTCATCGTCATGGAAGATTCCCTTCAAATGGAACAGCGTTATGTTCTCCGCTTTGGTGCAAGCTTGGTTTAAGTGCATTAGCAATACTTGCAGACATAAGTAAAAATGCGAAAACGAATTTTTTTTTAACGAAAAACAGTGCTCAGGTGGCATACACAGTTTACGGAGGGGAGGGAGGGGACTCTGTCACTGACGATCCACGTCCTGGACAGCTCTCGATGTGGCGATCGAACATGAGGGATGAGGATATCCAGAGGCACGGTTGACTTTCGGGATTTTTTCACTGTCTATTACTGGTTTTAGAAGTGTGGCAGTAATACGTTAATCCTTTGAGAAGTCAAAGATTACTTACATGGTTTTTCGGGAAGGTCTGGGGAGGTTTCTTCGTCATTTCATACTCTGTTGATGGGGAGATCAGAAAATGTAAGGAGTCATATGGGGTGTTGATGCTATGTCTTCCGCAAAAGGCATTCCAGACATTGGCCAATTGGATGGTCGATAAGCCCTGAATTTCGACTAACTTATATACAGGGTGGCCCGAGAAAAGTATGACAAATTTTGAACCTTAATAACTTTTGACCAAATCAGCCTTTTTATTGTTTGAAACGGCAAAACAAAATTCAATTGTCCCTCTTTCATATGACATATCTTTTGTTTCATTCTGTTTGAAAGAACATTTGAAATTTTCAAAAAAATGTACAAAAAAAGTTGCTTAAATCGACCTTTTTCATCATTCATTTATTCTCCAAGAAATTGGACGCCTCTGGTTGACTCAAAGAGCATTAACGACTAATGTAAGGGTCAATGAGATCATCTTGTCGGTCCACAACAGCTTCCAGGCGCGTTCTCCATTCCCCTCCTTGCAGCCTCGATTGAATTATGCTTGCACTCCACAAGAAGTCATCCACAGGGTACAGATCAAGACAGTTTGGCGGCCACAGTTCAAGTTCAATAAAGTCTAACATTTCAAAGAAGAAATGTTAGACATCAGATACACCAACGTATCTTTAGCACGGTGAGCAGGAGCCTCGTCCTGCATAAAAGTGTAATCACTCACCAGCTCCTCAATTTCAGGCAACATTTCCGCCAAAACATCTTCGCAATAGCTTTTTGAGTCAATTTTAACTCCACGTTCGATTTAAAGATTCCTCGTTTTTCCTCGGGTAGACACTGCCAGCGAAACCATGACAGAACCTGAGAATTGGATTTTTTCCTGTAACAGTTGGGCTGGCGCAATTTATTTTTTTGTGTTTTGACATTCGCATGCATACGATCGTTTTGCGTATTGCGCGGACTCTCGAGAGTGAATTTCTTTTCATCGGAGAACCTAATTTTGTCCACGGCGGCGTTTGAGCGAAAACGATTGAAGAGCTTCTGACTACGATGCAGGCGCCCAAGCAGCATGTTTATGTTAATTTTACGTTAAATGAATGTAAATTTTTTTCTCCCTTTTATATCATTTTTACGCAAACCATTGTCAAGATAATGTCAACATGTTTGCAGAAATGTCACCTCTGTGATACGTAAACGGTGATATAAATTTAACGTCAATTTTATGTAAAATTGACAAGCCCGTTTGTATTCACAACAGTATATTTACGTTCATTTTACGTAAGATTTATGTTAATTTCCCACTAGCATTCATGTGTCTTTAACGAGCCAATCAGCACCTTTGAAAAGAATTGATATACTGTATTTCCCATTCCTTTCCATACTTCAGAACTTAAGGGTGGTTGGACGAGTACACTCATCCTCATCAGCATTCAAGAGTACCAAAATGGCCTACCGCTTCCTCCTCCCGTACCGGAATCTCGAGAGAAGAAGTAGATGTTCAGAGGAACTCTCTTCCATTAAGCATAAAGAAGATTTAGGACTTGTGGAACTGGGATTCTACTCTTCCCTAATGCCGCGTACTGCTGTAATAACAAGCGTAGCTTCAGCATTTAATGATTCCGTGAGTCATATATTATTTAAAATATTTAATAATTCCTGCTTTCCATATATATATTAATGGATTGCATAATGAAAAGTGGAAAGATGGTAAGAAAACTTGACACTATATCGGAAAAGCCAGTACTTAATAGCGTTTGTAGGGTGCAGGGAACAAGGGTTCCATCTAGTGAGGAATCTTGGTATTGCAACTGCGGGATGGTCAGTTAAAGTTTCATATGAGAAGTGTGATGTTAACTTTGCATAGACTTCATATCATGTACTTCACGTCAGATGGAGTGACGTCTAGTTTATGTAAAATACACGTACACTTTGGTGACGTAAGAATAGGAACGTAAATTTTACGTGAATGTGATGTCATTTTCAGTGTCAGTGACTGGCCCTCACTCCGTATCGGCAGATGAAATGTTAAAATACCTTCAGCAACGATTTCCGAATTCGCCATGCAAGTCCCTAAAGAATAATTGCCAACAAGCTGGTGTGTCGTACGGAAGTGCACATGGGGAGGCTGCAACTCCATGCCTACCGGTATTCAAGTTGAGCATGAACTTCAAGCACCTGATATGCCAGAAAAAGTACGCTACTGCCGGTAGTTTCGTATTTTTTATATCTGGAATGGTGTACATTTTTTGGACAAGGTGTTCTTTCAGATAAAGCATGGTTCCATCTCGGCGGGTTCGTGAACAGTTAAAACAACACGATATGGAGTTCAGAAAACCCGCACAGCATTCACCAAGTGCCTTAGCATTCAGTAAAAATTGGAGCGTCATGCGCAGTCTTTCGTCGACCATAGTTGGACCATTGTTCTTTAAGGAAACGGTAACAGCAGAATGATACAAGGAGTTGGTGATGCAATCCATTGCACTATTGGAGAAGGATTAGCAGTATTGCTTGTTTAACTTGGATGGAGCCACAGCCCACTGTCAAACACGTTGAGGGAATTATTTGGCGAACGCATCATTACGCGACATCTTTGGCCACCACGGTTGCCATATTTATCCCCTCCGGATATTTTTTCCTTCGGGGTACATAAAGGAAAAAGTTTGTTCTATCAACGCTCACACCTTAGAAGAACTTCAACAAAACATTGGAAAACTTTGTTTCCATCAAGGGGCGGGTCTGTTTTGCTAGTGGCACTGCCAGGTCTGCTGAGGCACCAGGAATCCGATTACGTCATTTTAAGACTTAGTTTCTCAGCGTTCTCGTAGTTCGCTTTGTTCCGCTAGCAGCTGCTTGCCCTATAGGGATGTTATTCAATGACATGGTCGTGCTGGGTCAGCGCGTCTCTTTCGCCAGCAGCTGCTAGCGGCTGGAGAAAGAGACGCCCCTAAGGCATCCTTTTCAGCAGTAAACTTGCTTCGTTGATTAAATCGAAACATTCTTCTGAAACTACATATATATTTATTTTCTTTTTTTTTTCATCATCACCCGAACAAAGAATATTTCTTCAAAGGCTACAATTGAAACAGTTTCGTTTGTGACTTTTTTGCTAAACACGAATTCCATCGGCAATAATTGAATTTATCCTTTAAAAAATAATTCGATTTTCATCAGATAGTAACATCATAATTCCAAACGACTGATATTAATTAAGACCGGATTTGAAAGAAAAAAACTTCACTAATTCTAAATGATGGTCAAGAGACTTTACTTGCAGCTAAAACTGTAACGGAATAATATATACTGTCTATGTATATATGTTTTAGAAATTGTTATATTTCTCAATATGCATGTGAAGGGTACCTTGACACATAATTTAAAATAAATCTAATTAAGTAGATATTTTTCGAAGCAAATTTTCCTGAGTGCTCAGCACAGCAATCACGCCACAATCATTCTCCTATTTTAATCTCACCAAATTCAACAATCACGGACGAAGGTTTTCAATAGTTGGTCATCCTCACATTCACCTCCCATGCTCATTCGAGAAAATACAAGGACCTGATGTTAGCTTTTACTTCTTCCTCTGTATATTGATTCCATTCCTGAGGCAGTTCTCTCGAAACCTTCATTCCGTATGTTTCCGCTAAAGCTTCTGCATGTCTTGCGATGAAACGCTTCCAGAAGAGAGGAGAAGTTTCTTGTTCCATTGGAGGAATATCCCAATCTGGATATTTTGTTTTGTACTCCTTATACGGCGTCCATTCCTCTTCATCTGATGGTTTGAACCGCGCCTCACTTCCTATGGATTCTGGACACGTCTCCAATACCATTTCTTCCGTTTTATCCCACTGAGGGTTGTGAATCTCCGTGGTGTGAAGAGTGACCGAATCATTTTGTTCGCCTTGAATGTGGTTCTCAAATGAATGCTCACATTCGGCCCTGCAAAATGGGCATCTCTCGAGACAGCCTAACAAGTTCTTCAGCAGGCGACTGATGGGCGAATCTTCATCATCCCCCCCGAGGAGGTCAACTTGAGAAAATTCAAATATTTTTTCTCTTTCCTTGATGACTAGATCCCTCAAATGTGGAACGACCTCCTTAACAGCAATATCAGAACAAGAATCCCGCACGATTGAGCTGTGCTTGATGGGATATGCCAATTTTAGGCGCTCATTAACCATTTCAATGAAGTAATCAAAATCAAGAGGAATCCTGTCGGAGTCTTCAAGGAATTCGAAAAAGTTCCCAATGGTTCCATTACAAAACTCCTTCATCTTCTTTGTGGAATCAAAAAATTCCCTTTGATTTTTTTCTTGGGACTCAAGGGCCACCTTTTCCATATACTTTCGTTTCCACTGATCAGGGCTCTTGACAAACTCCATCGTCGTCTCAAAATCATCATCTTTGATCAAGGTAAAGAAGCAGTATCCAGTGAACGTCTTCTTGTTCTTGAAAAACTTCTGCTTTCCTAAGAAGATAAAAAATTCTCGTTTTGCATGCGACAATGCTGATGCTTGGAAGGCCTTGCAGACAGATTTGAAAATACAGTCAGCAGCCCACCTCAGTTTTGCAGAATCAGATGTTGCTTCCATTTTCCCCCAAAACACCTCCTTAATTGCGAGAAGTTTCTTCTCCACTTTGGCCTGTTCTTGCTTCTGAGCTCTCAAAAAGTGTGGAACGAACTTTCGAGATGCACATATCAGAACCTTTACTGCTACCTGCCCTTTGCGGTCCTCCCTTGTCACTCTTCTCGCGCACGCGTAGATTTCAGTTATAACTCTCTTCATGCAGCCATCTCTTGCATATGCCTCTGTAATGCTCTGAATATCCAATATTCTCAGACACAATTCTGATAATTCATGAACCCGTTTCATAATTGGGCTCTTGCGGAAGAGAGATTCAAAACCTCTTCTTATTATTGTCTTCGCCTTATCTTCTGCCTTCACATCCCAGTCTTCTTGGATTTCCTTCAGATACTTCCCCGGAATCAGGTTAAGCAGTTCCAATTTCATCTTTTCCAACAAGGTATCTTCGATACCCAAGCCAGTAGAGTTTAAGCCTATGGCTTTTGTCAATTCACCTTCCCAACGATTCCATACTTTCTCGAAGGATCCATCTTCCCCCTTTCCTTGCTGCTCGATTTCCAATTCCATTTTCTTTATTACTTCGGCAACAGCATATTGCACGTGAAATTTTGCAGACTGCTTTATTTCTTTCGCTGCAAAACAATCACAGATTTGGTCCCTTTTTGCACAGACAAGGCCCCTAAGCTGCGAGGTAATCCTCTCCCGCCACATCGCATAAAATGTCCTTCCTTCAGAAGAATTGATCTTCTCATTCAGCGTCTCAGCCTTTTCCTTGAAAATTTCTTCTGCCAATGAATCGAGTTCATCTTTTCTCTTTCGGCACACCTCCTGAACCTTGCATTCGTTGTTTGCTCTCATGATTTCTCCTTTCCATTCATCCCACCTCTTGATAAGTTGTACATCCGTTTCGTGCACGAGTGACTGCACTATACTTTCCATAACATTGTAGGCCGCCATCTCCATGACATTGCGAAAGTTGAAGGCAAAGTTTTCTTTCATGATTGCTCCCCACAACTGCTCCAGATTTCTTCTGAAGACATTCAGATCCCGCCCACCGCGAGAGAGCAGTTTCCTCAAGATGAACTTTTTAATTTCTTTGCCTTTGATTCCATATTCCTTGGAGTGGATGCTGAGTTTGCCGGACTGAAACAAAGAAGGGAAGTAGTGCACATCTTCCGTCAAACTCAATTTGATAATGTCCAGGAATTTTGTTATTTTTGTATGCAAGACCTCTTCTTTTGCCGCAACCTTCATTTCAAGAGCTTCTTGTAATACTTTCAGGCCCAGCTGGTGAGACCTATCCGCATCTTCTCGCACGCTTTGATGGATGATGGCTACTTGAGGTTCTATTTTGACCTCCCTCATTCGGATGAAGCCTTGGATGACAGTAGGTAAAAGCTCCTTCGCATCTGTTGGCGTTTCACCCATGACATTCAAGAGAGTCAGGTCAGATAGTCCAATGGCAAATGTAGCCAGGTTATTATCTCGCCTTCCGGAGTAATCGTCTGAAAACTCGTGTGGTCTCAATCCCTCGGTATCAAGGAGGACTAAATAGTCCCTGGGCGACTCACTTTCTTGATATGAATTGTCAAAAGGAAAAAACTGCATGCAGACCCCCTTCGTGCACCTTCCAGTTCGAGATAAAAAGTCTGATCCAAAAATTGTGTTCAGCATTGTTGACTTGCCCGAGCTTTGAATGCCAATGACTGAGACCACCCATATCTTCCTTGCTCTGCTTTCCATGCACTTAAATATATCTTTCAACCACTTCAAAGGAATGTAGTCGTTATCACCATCCAACAATTCCATTGACATTCCATCCAAAATCAGTGATGCCATTGTACCAGGAAGGCTAGACACAATGTTCCTATTATCAGTGTCAATGAGGCATTCGTAAATTTGGGCTAACTCTCTGAAAATGTTGTCCAAGCTCAGGGATGACTCCCGCATTTTCCTCTCTACCTCTGCAAGTTGCAGCTTCTTTTCATTTCTTCCTTCCGTGTCAAAATCTTTGGCAGAAATGTTGAGTAGTTCCCAGATTTTCTCCCATTCTACTCGCAAGGGATTTAGAGCCTCAGTGCTTAGTATGTCCAATTTAATCCCCAAATAAAAAAGGCTATTCCTGATTGGCTCTGCTGGCATTCGGTCTAGGGTCTTCATAAATTCCAGGAGATTTTGTGATATTCCCCGATTTTCACTAATATAAAGAACCTGCTTTGAACGGAGTGACTGTTGCATATCCTTCCACTCATGGCTGTCGAAGAATTTATTATGTCTTTTCTTGTGCTCGTTCTTTGCGTAATTTGGCAAGACTTCCGTGCTCAAGGGCAGACATTCCCCTTTTCTGGACCTTGTCTTTCCTATCATAAACTCTCCGGCAAGTTCTTCAGCAAGAGCTTTTGATTTTAAAATTGCTCTAGAATTCATGTCAATTGCAACTCCTGGAAAGACGTCACCAACTGAGTCAGCCGGGTTAAGAATTTCACCCACATCCTTCCTGGAAAAAAATGCTTCGGTATTGGTGGTATCAGTGGGAGATTTTGAGTTGCTGGTTCTTGTTAGTTCCTCATTTACTTCGTCTCGGACCGCCTTGATAGGGCAATTGGTTTTAAATTGGAGATCGACAATCTTCACGTTAGGGTTGTTGCCTTTGATGCGATCGATATTTGGCAATGCGCATCTTCTTCCTTTCAAAAGAGTGCAACGAGCTCCCATTGTTCCTCTCGTGCAAGTCAGACGGGATACGACATCGCTTAAGGCTTGGTCACCTCCTTCCAGGGACTGTGTAGATTCATTTCCAAGAAACAGAATGACAAGTGAGCATAACTTTCCAAGGAGGTGGACTCGTTCGGGATAGGAGACAGCATCTCCCCGCAAATTCAGGATGAAGGCTGGCTTTACACTGCCATTTTCATCTGAATCACTAGTCTCTCTACCAGGAGACAGGGAAACTTTCGCCCAAGTCATTTCAATGACTCCGTTGCTGATTAGTCGTTTAGCTTCTCCGAGTGGCAATTTTGAATGGAAGAATGTGTCGTGTTTCTCAAACAAGGCTTCATTGATTACCTTTGATTTTGAAATATTGTTGTGAAGTTTTCCAACACGGATGAAGCCAATAAATGGAGCTTGAAATTCAACCAACGGGTGATAAAGACCACAGTACTTTACATCAATATTTTCGAGAGCCCAGACGAGCAACTCCAATCTTTTCTCCTTCAGTTCACTGGTTGCAGCGTGTAGGGAAACTGGCAAGACAACAGGTATTCCATGACCCATGAGAAATAGACGACCTAGCAAGAGTTGGCGGAGGGATGGCTCAGAGTTCTGGATGGCTATTGTCAGGATATCATAGGGGTGAATCTTCATATTGTCATTCAATTTTTCTTGATTGTGTTTGTCATCATCTTCACCCTGAATGTAATAAGCAAAGCCATTGCAATAATATTCATCACTTCTTCCAGACTTCTCACTCTTTCAAGCCCACTAAATCGACATAATGCATAAAACCGCATTTATATACCGAGCATTAATGATTTGGGGATTTATCGGCAAGACGATTAAAGTAGGCTGCAACAACTTATAGCATTTCGTACAGTACACTGTTAGCAAAAATGGTTCAGCTTCTATCCCCTAAAGGGTGTTTCAACTGCAACTCATATATAGGGTGGTTCAGGAAAAACGCTCTACCGTTTTCTACGGGAGAAACTCAGTTTCATAAATGCATAAAAAAAACAATGGATACGCGATCGATTTTTGACAGTTACAAGGTGTTGAAATGCTTGTCAACATTTTTTCAGCACCCCTGCCTATGTCCTGTATTACCCATTTAGAGGTGAATTAACGTGTGTAATTAACTTAATCGACCACCTGCGCTCGACCGTCTCAGAATACAACGAACTTTCAACTTTTCACGGGACAGTTGGATCCAACTGATACTTGATGGAGAGGTTCATGAGTCTAGAAAGTTTCTTTCAATTCCGCAAGATGGCGCTGTATCCCGATAGAGGACGCTCTTGTTGACCAGGTGACCGAGAGCGATTAAGAAAATGGTGCAATGATCCACCTGTAAACTGAGTAACGGGACAATACATGACTCAGAGAATTGCTCAGTGAAAAAAAAAAAACAAGAAAATCTTCTCAACACTTCCTATATGTTCAATATCAAGAGTTTATGAATCCTATATTTTTTACTCGAATATACGAATCGTACTTTCTCCCCTTTGAAAACGGTGACGCTTTCTTTTAATCACCCTCGGTGGCCCAGTCAACAACAGCACCCTCTATCGGGATACAGCGCCATCTTGCGGAGGTGAAGCAAACCTCTTTGACTCATGAACCTCTCTCTCAAGTATGTGCTGGATCCTACAGTTCATTGAATAGTTTAAGTTGAAAAGTTCATTGAATTCTGAAACGGTCGAGCGAGGGCAGTCACCTCACTTGAGGAGGAATGATCCCCATCTTAGCACTTTTAATTCACCTCTAAATGGGCATTGCGCGACTTCGGCAGGTGTGCTGAAAAAAAGCTGGCAGGCATTTCAACACCTTGTAACTGTAAAATATCGATCGCGGATCAAATTTAATTTTTCTTGTTGCTGCACTTATGAAACTGTGTTTCTTCCATGGAAAACGGTAGAGCGTTTTTTTTTTATAACCGCCCAACATATTGTGAGTAAAATACATAACCTTTTTGATCGGTGAATTAAAAATGTCCTTCGGAAAAGGTCAAGTTAGAAACCAACCAGGACAAATCTGTAACCTTCCTAGTATATATGTAACCGTACAGATGAGAGGCTTTCCTCTAACCCTATCGGATGATCTAAATGTCAGACCCCGGTCGGTATTCGGGTCGAACAAATTAGGGATTAATGTTAGGGACACTATTCACCATTATAAGATTCATATGCTCCATTGGGAGTAAAATATATACTTGTTTATGAATTAACTCTTGTTTTGGAAGACAAGTTTCTTTCCAGGAACATGTCTCAAATATGGGAATAATAAATTAGGTGTCTGCTTTAATTATTGCCTGCAATCAGGCAAGTCGAGACATGCGACGAGGTAACATAACGTACCTGTGAGGCAGATTTCTGGAAAAGAGGGAAGGGTTATTCCATGTAACATGGGAAACGGTACCTCCGTAGTTCCATCTAGAGGTTTAAAAGGGATTTTTAAATTGCATCTATAACCCTTGCAAATAAACCTCGCAATAACCCTTTCATTGTCATATGTACATTTTCTACTGTTTAACCCAGAAAATTTCGAAATCAGAACAATTTTTGGTAACACTGTTTGCATTCGCTTCCTATGTGTCAATAGAACAGTTCTATTGTGGATGAACGTGCAGCCTCAAAAATTACGTTTTTTTCATTTTCCTGTGTATAACCCACTCGTGGTAATATCCCACTCACTGAATACCCAATCGCCCCAGATCGAAAGGGATTTTTTTATTATTATTAATAGGAGGTTCAATAAACATCTAAATGACCCTTTGAGATTGTGTTGTATCGACATCTAACCTTTTTTTCAGTTTAACCCTCAAAAATATTTACCCTGAACCCTTTTTGCTAACAGTGTACAAGGCATACATTTTGGTCAGGAGTCATATTTGAAAAAATGGTATTTCTCAGATCCCTATAACTCTGGTAACACCGGAATTCTGTGGATGTAAAAAATTTCGAAATACACTTACTGTACTTTAGGATAAGGAATGTATTAAATAAAAAAAAGAAAGAGCTTTTATTTGCGCATTTGAACTCTACGAGTCGTTTTCAATTTGCACTAGGATATGTCAAAAACGTAGGCATATCCTAATGCACAGTGTAGTAAAATCGAGCGAAAAAGTCACGACATTATCGGAATAAAAAATCGCACTATTTATGTGCGGATGATGGAAAAGAAAATGAAAGAATGAATAAAAGAGAAAGAAGAATGAACCGAACATGAGAGAAAAGAAAATTTGGGGGAATTCCAAGCGGCATTTGGTAAAAAGATGAACAATCATGGTGAAAAAAATGTTGAAAGTCAAGTAAAATAAATAAAAGGTAAATCGATTTGAAAAGGAATAAACCGGGAAGCAGAGACAGACAAACATCAGAATAACATGTAGCCTAATATGAATTTGATCATTCCCCAAAGTTTCATATTGATGAACGTTTAATCTTTTCTCTCTGGAATTTTGTACTATCGATTCTGATTATGTAAAATCCTACTTTACCCAAATTTCCCTTTAAAAGTTTGCACTTCCGATTTCTGAACTTTTTTGGACTTGAACAAGTTTACTGAGTTTGCGTTACAAACCTCTTCCTTATTGGTCATTTCCTCTTTAGTAAATGCGATCAGCATTTTTTTAAAAAGAAAATTAGTGAAGCTCATTGAAATGTAAAGAAACCCTTTTATACGCACTTGTTCTATCGTCAGCTTATCACCTGAACCTGCTATTAAGTCCAGGACACTTCATGGGATGCTTTATCGGTTATGTACAAATTTCAGTTCGCTTGAGGATGCTTACCATGGCGATATCCATTCCCGATTGGTTTCGTGGCCCTGATAAATGTTGATTCCTTCAGCCCTCGAATGGAACTATACTTCACATTATTTAATTTTGATGTAAGAAGTTGCGCCTACATCAATTTCTTTATAAAATGCAAGCAATAATGTAGCTGCATTACCTTTTCGTCGTCAGTTTCTTCACATTCCGTACGAAGTTTTTCTGGCAAGGGAAGATCCATGTCTCGATAGGCTCCCGTTGTTGCAATGATTTCTTGCATAAATTCAATAATCGGTGTTGGATGTTCCTGAGATGCTCTTGTTCGCTCCTTCTCGGTCTCTCCTTTTTCTGCCAGCTCATCGGTCCAAGAGAGACTTAGAGCTTCAAGAAGCTTTACTTTCCGATAATTTCGAAGTCCAAGGCAAGTTTGCAATTCCAATTCCATGGCTGCAAAACGGAATATGCTGCAATTCAAGATAATTGGCATTCTATTAGGCTTACAGCTCTCCGTATAATATTTGTCCCACAACTACTGCATAGTTGAAGATTTTAATTTCGGTTTAAAATCATGTTTTGTTGCAGCCCTATCACCAAACTCCCACGATATGGAATATATATTATTAAATCAATATGAATCACTATCAATTGAAAGCTGATGACTTTTCTACAGCTGCGACCTGACGTCAACATATTTGAAAACACGGGTAAAACCAGTTGGCACTTGTTCTCTAGTAATCCAAGTCTTTTTTTTTTTTCATACTGTTCTCGTCTTGGTTGGAATAGGTGTTCAACGAGACATCCGGTTCCCCTAGTTCTATTTCAAATGTGGTAATAAAAAAAAACCAGGAAGATGGCACTGGCTAGGCACTCCAAATTGCACATGGTTACCTTTTTCCAGTTCAGCCACACGACTAACCTTCCGCAATCTTTTTTATTAGCCCCTCTTTATTCAAGTCAGTGCCGTAATAAACTCCCATACGTGTTCGCAAGCGCAAGGAGACTAATTACACATGTCTTCCACTGAAGGCCCCCTAAAACATGATATGATCATACAATCTCATCTTGCCATCACCAGTCTAACAGGAAATAAAGAAAAATCTTTTCCTTGGCAGGTTTGTAAATGCTGAAAATTTCATAAATTTGATGATAAGATGACATTTTTGGTGCGAAGCATTTAGTGAAATTCAAAAATTAAAATTTGGTGACTGACACCAATTTGGTGAATATGATCTGGTGACGGAGTCCACATTTCTGTCAGCTGAAAATATTTGGTGACAAGTTCATTATTTATTGGTGGGTAATTAAACATCTTTATCCCCTCCATTAGTGAAAGTATTACACACCGTGGTGACAGTACAATGTGGCTTAAAAATGTGAGGCATTGGCAGCAAAAATCACCTGAAATGATACCAACATAAGCACTAGTTTTTATACAATAATTATAATTCTATCTATATACAGGTATATATTATGCTTGGGCGTCTGTATGCCTGCAGTGTCATGTGCGCATGCGCGGCGCCTTCTTCTGCCCGTCTCCGGGTGTTTGTCTCGCTCTCTGCAGCGAGCACCTTCCCTCCGGCCGTTGCGGCTGTCAGATCCATTCTCGAGAACGTAATAGCCCGGAGGGTGGGGGCGTGGGGTAGCAGCAGGGACGTGTAAAACGTCCCCGCATAATACACTTGTAGTCCCCTTTCATCCCCTATGGAAGGATGACTTCCTCGCCGGGATGAGATCTCATCATTTCATCATCGGATCATAGATTTATCGGGATCTCGAATCCTTTATCAATCAGAACCCTATCCTTTTTTTGATCGGCATTCTCACAAGGAGAGTGACTCCCAAGGGTGAACACTGCCGGATCCCACCTGTATGGAACAGGAACCCTCGGATCGGATAGATGCCGTCTGTCGCAGAGCAACCATCCCGTTTCTCTAGCATATATTTCACTCATAGGCCTACATGAAGTGGTAGAGATGGACTTCACCGACGATACGCACATCGTCGAGATCTATACGGGATACGAGTGCCTCTCGATAAACGTCCGTATCGTAGGCGTGAACACCCCCGTGAATAAAGAGGGAGGGGGATGCTCAAGAAGTATGTTGTCGGTGGCTGCTGCGCAGAGCGTTAATGGGGCCGCTGACCGAACTCGTGAATATCCGAATATGCTACACGCTTCGCTTAGGCCGACCCAGAATTCGTGAATGTCTTCCACAGGTTGTGTCTTCGTCTCGCTCTCGAGCGAGCAGTTTCATTCGAGTCTTCGCGACTGTTCGATTCGTTCTCGAGAACGGGAGAGAGTGCGGCTGCCGCGTAGAATGTTCAAGTGCTTACTGAACTTATGGATTCCCGACTATGTTCAGGACCCTAGAAGGTGGGGGGGCCGACCACACCGGATGATGTATGTACTATTGTTTATTATTATCGTAGCGTACGTTCACAATGAAGAGTTCCAACGTACTCAGTGAGTGTATTTGAAGCGGCAGGGAGGGGAGAAGAGTAGAAAGGTACGAATATTGTTCCTTACGAATATTGTTCCAGGTCTCACAATTCATTTAGGAGACCTTGACTATCTCTTAGCCTAAGCCAGAAATTTCAAACTTGACTAAGCTGGCAGCCGGATGGAACTCTTCAGGAGTGGTTGGGCCTACAATCGCACATCTTGCACCAAAATTTCAATTGCCAACAGGTCTACTCTTTTTTAAAAACCAACTGTCGAAGAGGATTTTGCAGACCGGACGAAATGAAATAGTTGGCCGGCAGTTTGACACCCATGGCCTAGACCGACCCGAAGTTCTTGTAAATCTTCCACAGGTCATTCTCGAGAACGGGATGGGCGATTGTGGTCGATAGGAAAAAGAGCCGATCGATAACAGGGGTCGGGATTCCGATAAATGTAAGGGCGAAGATCTCACCCCCGCGAGGAAATTTTCCTTCCTTCGGCGAGACGAAAGGGGACTCCAAGGGTTCTACACGAGGACGTGTAATGATTGGGCAAGAGGGTCTGCTGCCTATAGCGATGGGTGGGCCTCTGAGTTTTAGGGCCACGAATGAACCAGGGAGTTCTTGCCCAAGAGTTCGTGGAAGTTTTCCACGGGTCGGCTAGTATAATTCTAGTTCTGATTACCTGCAGTAGCAACCCGGTCGAATTTAGAAGGATTCATCTGGATGGGTTCACTCTCAGCGCTGTATTCGCTGCCCCCGACTGAGCAAACGCTTTGAACCTGTTTCAGGAGACAGACAATAAAAATGGGATGCGATTCAGAGCATACATGGAGCAGCTTCAAAAAGGGAAAATAAGTCAGGAAAGAAACAGCAGGATTTCTTGTCATGGCACCTTACTGACTTGGGTAAATGGGTAAACGAAGTTCGTTAAAACTAACCTTAAAAACGTACTTCCTATTGGGAATAAGGCCGGATATGGTAGTGTTGACGGTGTTCTCGGTCACTGCGTGCTCAAACCATTCATCTTCGCCCATGAGTGGACGGTACGACACCCAGTATCCTTCCACGAATTCCAATCCGTGGCGGGGCGGCTCCCAAGATAGTCGGATGGTGTCCTGAGTGACCTTGAGAGCCTTCGGTACTCCGGGGATCCCTGGTGGAACGAAACATCTCGGGACCCCGTCTTCATAGAGAAAGATGTCGTGGGATGTCTTTTCGAGTTGTTTCTCCGTCACCACGAACTTCAAGTTGCTCTTTGACTTGTTGGCTTTGAAGAAACTCAGGAAATTACACATGTCTGCTTCCAATGCCAACATGATTTCTTGATCATCAAACCAAAATTGTGGAATTTCACACTCCAAAGAGGAGTTGTTCAATTCTTCTCCCTTCAAGTACGCAGACATTTGCTCCAAATACGCATCAGTTTTGGAACCGACATCAAAAACAAAACAGATGACTGATGAGATCTTCATATCTTTGGCAACGTTAAAAAATTCCCCAGGATCAAAGGCAAAGGGGACTTCATGAAATAATTCCAGGTACTTTTCCAGTGTTCTTATCTCTTCTTCTTTCCCTTTCAACCAGTTGGAGAGATACTCCTTGTTGAAGGGGGATGATATCATTTGCTGCACGATTTGGGAGAGAGACACTTCCTCGGCACCACAGCCACGAACAACCTTCAAAATGGGCATAATCCTCTGCTGAAATTTCTCCTTGTATCCGTCGACTAACGGCCGGAAGATATCCAACTGGGTTCGTACTCCCGAGAAGTGATGGCACACATTGGACTTGGCCAAGTCGTCTGCCAGGACCTTGACTGCGTGCAAAAACTCCAGAACCTCTTCCACTTCTAGAACGATTCCCACGCTAACCTCTCGAATGAAGCGGGTGGCCCTGTCATCCACCTTGTGCAGTGGGAAGAGATAGACCCGCTTTGGCACGCTCATTTTGCGAGAAAGCGTTGGGAGATCTTCGATTACACGCAGAGCTTCCTGGAAAGTGGTTGGATTCTTCGGAAGAAAAACATCCCCATAATATTTACAGCAAAGGTTATATGTTTCTGAATTTTCTGCTTCGTTCGCCCTGGCCAACGTTTCTCCCTTGGCTGATGAACCTGCGCAGGATAGATATAATCGTCTCAGATACGTGCACATATTGAACTTGCAATCAACCGAAATCAATATCACCTCTTCTCGACAAAATTATTTCTAGAATTACTGTTATCCTTCTATATTTATTGCAAAAGCTTTGCCTTACCCTTGATTTTGTCGAAGACAGCATTTAATCTCCCTTCCACATCTCGGACTGTTTCGTTGAAGGAGACGTCTCGATCAAAAACAAAGAAAGCGTCAACTCCGTACACGATCCCGGTGACGACATGGGTAGCGATGTCTTTCTCGAACACTTCGAGATGCTCGATCCCTTCCGTACCCAGTTTCTCCATGGTCAGCCCTTTGAAGCAGCTCGTGGACTTGTATAGAAGGGTTACACGGGCTTGCTGGGAGGACGACTTCCTATCGTCCAGGTACTTCCCTGAACCTGCCATTCAAATTCCGCAAATTTTATTATAGTGATAAACTTCGACTGGTAGAGGACGAAATATCAAGACCCCGTGAAATAAATCTACCATTACTCTACAGCATGCCAATCGGTCGTTATTAAAGCAATTGAGTTGAATAAATTCATCATCTCTCGCTCCAGTCAGGTCTCTCAATATTTAACTCATCAGCTAAAATAGTTCTTACCATTTTTTCTTTAAGATGATCTTAGTTCATCTCAGGAATTTTTTTGCGAGTCCTCATATATAATCACAATGTATAAGGAGAAATTTAGGACAGATGCCAATATAGGGCTGCTGTTCATGTGATAAACATTGATCCCAACACTTCAAGAACATGCCAAGTCAAGACAGAAGAGGAAGATGCGCTAATGGAGATTCCCACTAATCTTTCGTATGATAGCAGAAAGAAAGAACTTTATATGCAAGAAATAAACCTTGATTCTCTCTCATCATGTCGGCAAAGTATCTTGTGGGAACCTGATCATGATTCATTCATCGATGACGCAATCCTAAGCAGTGCCGATGCTACAATTTTTTCCCATACGTTTAAAAGACCACGAAATGAATTCAACAGGGGTGGTTTTTGAAGACGTAAAGTCTGTCCGAATTCACTTCGGAGTTGAGAAATGAACTTCAACTCTCCAAATTGCCAGAACGAATTAGTCCCGACTAATTTTGACCTAAAGTCTGCCGCGAAATAAAATTCCAATTTATAACTTGTTTGAGAAAGTTCCTGTATGTCTTTTAAGTAGCCTACCTGAGACTTTGACGAGGCCGCTGAGGAAACTGAGCTTGAGACTGGCATCGATGTCCAGGGCAGATGTCTTCTCCGAGATGCCATCCTCCGCTATGATCTCTGAAGAGCAGGACGGCAGCGGAGATTCTGTCGTGTTTTCTTCCAGCGTCGTCTTCTTCCATAGGGTGATGTCCGTCTGGATGGTGTCGCTTCGGCGGTCATAGAGAGATCCCAGCTGGAAAGGCCTGCCCAGGCATGCAAGTTCCAACGACTGACACTCCATCTCTAGCAATTATTGATGTTCTCGCCCATTCATCTTACTAGGTAATCACAGACATGTGAAGAGATTTGACTACCTTTCTTCATCTTGATGATAAAGACGGCAAACAGCACGTAGCGTTGAGAGATGATAAAGCAGACCCTTACTTAACCCAACAACCATAATAACACACCATCGTATCTCGTTCTGCACCTTATCCGTATCACTCCCAAGCAGAATTGCATCCTATTTTGAAGAGCCGATATATCGGCACCTCGGGATTCTAAGGGTTAAGACAGACCAGATTCCGTTCTGTATTCCTATTCGCCCATCCTTCCCCAAGAAAAAGAATTTCAAAGTCCTAAAAAAAACTATACTTAAAATAAAAGAATGGATGAATAATGTGAAATAAAGCGCAATGGCGAGGAGTGTAAACAGTGCCATGGAATAAAATGACCGATGAAATCCAAGGAAGATATCAACTTCTGCGGAAAGTTTCATAAAATGCATATGACATTGAAAAGGAGATAGAAGGATGCTTGTGTGTGTGCGCAAGGGGGAGGTGGGTGGACGTAAATCCCCATCCTAAGAGCAGCGACCGCGTAACCAGTATTATAATGATGCTGAAATTCTTGTGGAGCCCCCCTGTTCTCTTCGCCTAGTATCGTCCCCCCCCTCCCCCATCCTCATGATGTTCCCTTCAAAAAATTCGATATACGCAGATTTGGGAAGATCCCTGAGGAGTGATTCTTATTCGGCCCTCACTGAATACCATATGGGACGATCGTAACCTCTGTACCTCTGTTTCCTGTGATATGGAATCGCAAATTCATGACCATAAAATCAAACAAGAAAAGAATCAAGATGCTTTTCCACCTTCAGAAAAATTTACAATAGTATGAATACAGCAGGATTGTTACTGAATAATTGGATATTGAAATGGGTTTGTCCTGGAGTGAAATTGGTGGGAGACCTCAAGATTAAATATGGTGTGAGTTTCCAAGGATTGACGTTCATGAAGGTCCTCACGCTAATCAACAAAACAAAACAAATCAACAAAATGATCGTCGTAGCTTCGTGCATTCTATTAAAGCTTGCCTCGAATCGCGGCTATAGGCACTGTATATCAACATCCCATGGAATGTGAAACACGCAAGCCAACTCAGGTTCGATTCGAATCGTGCCCGATCGTGTTCCAACCCGGAAAATTTAACCCGTGCAGGCCTCCGACGCGTAGACAGACGGGAGGACGCATGACAACAACGTCGCATATGACATTTTATATTTTTAGACCCAATAAGTACCGCCTCCAGGTCTTAAGCTTTCGATTGGCACCTCTCTTATTCAAATCCGCTCATCCGCCTAGGAGGAGTTTCCCGGAATGACAGACACACCGACAGATTAGCCTCTTATGAATATGGATATTCCAAATAGAGCTACATTTCTTGATTCTTTTATCTTTGTGCATATACGCAGGAAACTTTGCAACGTTTTTCTCACACGATAGGACCTCCTAGTTCGCAGGCGAAACTTAGAAGCGACGTTCACTTAGGTCTCTGGTTCGACACCCCTCTTCTACCCGAAGCCTCTAGCTAGGGTGACCAGCCACAGTATCCCAATCACATGCAATACTACTCGCAGCCAAGAGCGTTGCAATCCTGCTTCTCATAACAGTCCCTAGATAAGAGTTAGCTGGAGTCTCCTTCAATTCTTTCCCTTCTCCACAAATGTATTAACAGTGCTAAGTTTCCTATCCTTAATTGTACGAGGAGAAAGGTCGTATGCAGTAAGAATTAACTACAGAATTTCAGTGACTTTAGTGAAATCCACATGCGTGTATTGGCATTATAGGCGCGACCTCGCTGATAATGAGAGAAGCTTATTTTTACTAGGGGAACGGCCAGATGGGAAGTCAGTTGGTGGGTCTCATTTTCTTTGCCCGACCCACCAACGATTCGTCATCGACTCAGTCCATCGCAAATCTGCCGGACAAACTTCGAGCAAATGAAGAGCAACACCCTTTCCCTGGACTTGAACCATGATCCTCTGAGATGAAAACTGTAGTCGCAATTTAACCCATCCACTCTCAGGCTCTTTCAAATATCAACCGGAAGGCCACCGTACATATGAACGAGTGAGCAAACGGAAATATTAAAACCAGGCGTCTTTCGGATGTAGCATTGCAACTTGACACAATGGTTCAGGAAGCAAGAACTCTTCATAATGATGCTGAATTTTCTGCTTGTACTCAGTGCAGTTAACGGATTTAAATCTCCTGCCGCTGACAGATATTTTCCACAAAGCTCGTAAATACTCGTTAACTGCGCAATTATTCACTTAATATCGGAGCATTTTCTCGAAAAGTTGCGATACAGGAGTTGTACCTTGAGGCCATGGAAAATGCATTCTGCGGCACAGTAGTTGTAATATTCGTCCGATGAAGGTTATTGTTGTATTCTTCAACTGCTTAGCCTCGGTTTTTATTTTTCCAGGTACTCAGTAAGATCATGTGTTTCTCAATAAGTACCTAAAAAAAACTTCGAGTTTTGATTTTAAGAAGCAGTTATGGCTCTGAAAGTATGTCGTTCGGTACCTCATTCAGTACTTAAACTTTCTGTTCCCTTAAGAACAAGTAACTGGGACATGGAATCGCATGGTCAATTGTCCGTTGTACCATTGCAACAATATAGGTTAGAAAAAGGGCTTCTGTAAAAAAAAAAGTCTCGTAAAATGCTGTCGAAGGCTGTATTTCAGACCTCTGCAAGACTATTTTAAACAGTTGACATTGAATGGAAGCGACCTGGAAACGCCAGTGAAGTGTAGGGAGCACGCAGTCGGCACCAGAGACGAGCACAGCCACTCGAACACTGTAAAGAAACGGGGAAAAAAAGCGGCTGACATCGTCATCCGTCGACTGATGCAGTGATGCGAGATGAGAGGTTCCAGACATCCTCAAGGCTCTATTCATTGGAGGAAAGAGGAGACCCGAATGAGTACTCCGAGGATCCCATTCAGTATTCGTTCGATGGGAATAAGTTAGAAGGTCGAGCCTGTGCTTCCCTCACAATGATTCCCTTCTAAATGAACGAGAAGTCAGAGAGCAAACGTCGTTTCCGTGACTGCACGCCAAGAGGTAAATTCTAAAAGCGGTAAACCCGCCGACATTCAAACGCATTTGGTACTGCCGGTGAATCTGTGCTCACGATGATCGGACCAGAGGAATGCAAATGCTTCTTGATGGTGCATATGACGTGGTGATACAGATGACTCATGAATGAATTTTCGTGACGAACGAGGAACTCGTTCTTCTTTTGCTGCTATTCATTCTGCTTTTCACCGAAGACGCAGGCCCTTGTAACATGTGCTACTCCCGTCGAAATCGAGACGGCCTTCCTCATCGGCACCGAACGCATATCGAACGCATGATTTTAACCCTTCGATTGGCTCTTACACGTTAGCGCGTCGGCGAAAGAAATGTCATCTCTACTATTCACGCGCATACGCGTTTTCAATTTCTGTCTCGTTAAGGCCCATTCACATTGTCCTTCGGCGAGGCTTCGCAGCAGCCTTGCCGAAGGTGCGACGTAGGGCCCTCGTTCACATTACCCGGCACTCACTTACGGAGAACCAATGGTAAATGCGAGCAGACGATGATTGCACCAATCTCAGTTCGATGATGGAATGAAGATGGCAGCGTACGTGAGACTGGCGCTCTTGCTCCTGCTCCTCGACGATTGGAAGGGCATTTTTGAGACCTTAAGTGACGTACGCAAACCTGGAGTCAATCGCATTGGCTAGGCTGTTTCAGGTTTTCAGAGTTCGTGCTGACCGCCACATCAACCGGCGTTCCTATTGGCTTTCCGTAAGTACCTCATCGATGCCTCATCGATCGGCTATCCGTAAGAAAAGGTTGACTCCTGCGAACTCCTTGCGGCGCTACCTCGGAGTAGAATTCGTTCCATTCTTTTCTATGGGCGTGTTCGGACTGATCTGCGCCGCACCTTCGCCAAAGGAGTCCGACGTGAACGGGCCTTTACTGGTGCCGTCGCATGTGCATCGTCGATGGGAGACTCGAAAGGAATTCTTCCCATCGATTCGTCTGTCGAGAATTTCGTGGAACTTCGTTCTGCTTGCAGAAAAAACTGCACAGGGGCTCAAACAGCCTGAGTAAAACTCGGCACCTCGGGGGCTAAGTGGAGGAAGCAACAGAGAGAGAGCGAGAGGGGGAGAGACGAGACGGAAAAGAGACGGGAGAGCGCGGACCCGCCATACGAACGAGACGAGAGACAGTGCGAAGGAAAGGTCATCTATCGAATAGATAGGATGGAGGACACATTCACCACGCATGGGGAAGGGGGGACGCGACTCAAGGACGCTCGTCCTTTCCTCCAAAACTCTAGCATATCGTACGACTAGGGAGAAACGGAGTCTCGTATAGTGACACCACCACGGTTCGGAATCTCATTCCTAAAACTGAGATGCCGGTGACAGTCTCGGCCTTTCCTTTCGTCTAGGTCACGATCGAAAGTCAACACCTATTGCCTTTTTCCGATGCGTACGTATAGGGGAAATTCTGATTCTTCGGCCGAGTTTCCCTAAGATCTAAGTCTATTGGGCTAAGTCGATCGTCTGTCGACTGATTCCGACGGAAATTAGCACTCGTAACTGCATCGCTTCGGTGATCGATAGATTATCCTCGATCAGATCGGCAAGCTTTCTTTCGACCGGAGACTGGAATCGGTCGATGATTCCTTCCATGCCTTCTAATTGCCTTCTTTAATGTTACGGTGGTAGAAAGCGAAAGTATCGAGAGAAAAGATGGGACGCCTTCTGCTTCATTTATTCCACATTTCAGCAGAAAAAAATGAAAGCGAGGCGAACGACTGACGTATCGCGAGGTGCACTCTCGAGAACTGCTTTGGTTCCAACCGCTACGAAACACCGGTTAGGTTCCCACTTCCTCATTATGTATGTTGCTACTCGGAAGAAAGAAACCCGATAGTTGCTCGAAGTCGGGTTCAAGCGAATCCGATCGGAGGGAGAAACTTCTCGGCTGGAGCCGGGAGGAAAAAACGGTCTTAATCATTCGTGTGCGTGCTCGAGTCGGAGGGCGATGCGTCGTCTCCACTCCCGATGGTGATCTCCGTCTCCATGGCCGTGAATGCCGCCGATCGCGAGAGAAGTAAAGACAGAGCTACATTTTTTCTTGCCCTTCTCCGTAATGATTTATTTGCACGTTGGGGTGACGCGAGCCGGCGCCGTAGCATTCCAGATGTCGCTCTCGGACATTGCATCACCCGGAATGAGAAGAATCGCGTCATCCTTCACCTTACTCTCACGATATCTTGCTTAACTCGATCTTCGTGAACGAAGAGCTTTTCCTCTCCATTTCTCATCGGTGCACGAGAGGCCTACATCCGGGTAACAGGAGAGAAGACGGCACCATAAACCAAGCAAAAGGGAGTAGAACCTTTGGTGCATCGATTCACTCAATCCGTGTAATTATTCCAGAATCTTCATAAAATTGTATTTTTTTTTATTAGTCCGGGTTCTTGATGCTGTTGGAAAATATTTCTACTGTTTCGAAATTTCTTCTTCACAACATAGCTATCACCCTCCAGGCCCCAAAGGGAAAATGTGTGCTTTTCTCCTTTAAGGGTCCATTTTTTAGTCAAGATGGTCGTATTTTAAGACTATACGGATGGGACAACACTGGGATCCGACTGAGGCCAACTCATAAAAGCAAAAGATGAAACAGAAATATGTGAAAGGTACCAGGTATGATTGCAATTAATTACCCCGGAGCATTCATCGATGACAACGACGAATCGCATTCATGAACGGAAAAACCAATCGTTCCAAAAATGCATTACCAGAAACATGCACCCATTTGATGTTAAGAACAGATGCTGTAGATGTGCCTGCAGGGCACGAATGAGACTTCTCCAGGGAAAAGACACAGAACCCATGTTTCGTATTTCGACTGACAAAATCCCCATATTGTTTTCCGCAGCAGGGAGTCGGCAGCAGAATCTCGTGCGATCGTCCTCGGTGCGTTTTATTTTATGAATACATGACGCATCCGAATCCATTTACCTGGGTGGTCGAGGGCATCGCCGGCAGGAAGAAATCCACTGGTTTAGCCCATTCTCTTCCCCCGCGGAAAAAGTCACAATACAGATAAAGGTTCTGATTGCTCGTGGAATTCGGGTGCGATCGTTAAGGTTGGGGAATTCTCGCTGACATCGAATCATTCTCTGTAATGAACGAGTGCCCGGAAGCTGTGGAACAGAACACTTTGGAATGCTTTTTCTTCTTTTTGCAAGGTTGTGCGGGTGGCTTCATCGTTTTATGCAATAGGCTTTACCGACCCAGAATCATCAGGATGAACTCTCCCTTTACCAGATCGCATCTCCAAAAGGTCTCGGTTCGTTCGTCCTTTTTTCGCGTATACAAGGATTCATCGATAGACAACTTGTCCTCGTCTCTGAGGATGAACTCGAAAGAAGCAACGGTTAAGAACGACGCTCGACTCCTGCACACCTCTTCGGCCCTCGAAATCCATACTCTTTCGAATGTAGCTATCGAGAGAGGCATCTGAAAGTCACAAGCTCAGTAAGAACTTTTCCATTTCTCCCATGCCCCAGGGGCCATGCGGCATTCTCAGTCGACGAGTAGGGCCAGGTATAATACCTTTGTATGATGCCAGTTGACAGATAGAAGAGTGAGAACCCCATTACCGTTTTCAAGTTGGAATGCCACGATGACCGATTGGGATTCCCCCAGGATACTTGGAAATGACGGATCTGATACAAATAAAAACGACAAAACCGTTCACGACGAGATGTTTCAGGCAAAACAGTCTCGCGTGGACAGGGAAGAAAGTGGAGATCAGAGATGTGCAACCGGCGGCCCGCGGACCGCATGTGGCCCGTGGACCTGCATCTTGCGGTCCGGTAATGCATAACCGGATAAGAAATAAAATAAGTATATTTGCGGGCCGAAGGCCCATCCTTCAGACCCTTCAGTCAATTCTTAGCAACCAGAAATAGACCTTTCCTTTCACTTTCTTCCCTTGATAATTCCTCACGCGCGCAGTACTACAAATGTTCCGAGGAAGAAGGTTCTCGATGCCAAAGGCCAATTTTGGGCGTTGGAATTTCCTAAGGGAAGAGGGAAGGGGGGCATCGGCCAATCAGCGCGATCGTATCCCCTTATACGCCCTGAGGGCAAAAGAGGGGAGCCTTTTCTTTTGCATTCTATGGTCCGCGTGAAGAG
This sequence comes from Darwinula stevensoni, assembly GCA_905338385.1. NCBI lineage: Eukaryota > Metazoa > Arthropoda > Ostracoda > Podocopida > Darwinulidae > Darwinula > Darwinula stevensoni. The sequence goes on along the minus strand of CAJPEV010000341.1, from coordinate 8,780 downwards.
GCTGACATTTCCATGCCGCTCACTCCCGATGAAGGTCGCACACCCCTGGTGTAGATTTAATCGGCCGAATGTAAAATATACCTGAAAATAAAATTTGAAATAGCCGATTTTATTCAGTAAGCAAGCATCGAGTCAGCAGGCTAATTAGGACTTCTTTCCAATGCAACTCCAATATGCAATCCAGGTTTCCAATGCAATCCAGGTTTCCAAAACTAGCTGCGCTTCCTCTTCCGGCTAGAGGTGGAAGAAAGAGGCACTCTCTTACCTCCGCTTGATTTGTGACCTCGTCCGCCGCTAGGGGCGGATGCGTCTGCCCCAAATATCGTAACTCTCTCGACCTTCACCCAGTTATTCTAGAGGAAGGATTTGGGGAAGGGAAGGGAGGGTGATTAGTGAGCTGAGCAAGACTGTACGAGAGAAACTTGCGAGACCAGACTTGTCAGTCCCTCCATTTAACCTTCTTGGCGTTTCATTTCCCCGCTTTATTTTACTCAAAAAACTCAATTTTTTTCCCGCCGCAGGAGGTATTTAAGCTATATACTCCCTCTGTACTCCTTCTGCTGAAAATCCACGCATTTATTATGCATCAATTGTTTAATGCCTTACATGTAGCACATATAAGCAATACAACAGGTCAGAAATGAAATTCATACTTTTCAGAAATTACCCCAAGATAGGCTCGGGTCAAACGCTAAGGGGGTTAAGGGCATCCATCCATCTTCCTCGATTCATTTTAAATCCTCCCTTGAGCTAAAAACTCCAGGATATGCACTGCCAGTGTGAAAATATAATGTGCGCAGGGAAGGACAACATTAATATTTTTGCTTGTAAGCATGATGCATTGATACAGATATACAGGCTGGGGCAAAAGTCAGGGAACATAAGAGTTTTGGGGGAAATTAATTTTTCATTTCTGTCTAATCTTTCACAAATGCCCACAGATCCCAACATCTCTCGCGTTGATTGTTGCGGCTATATGGTAAAAAGGACCAGGAGTGCTGTTTGTTAGGCTTCTCCTATTGCGCCCACTTTTCACATTCATAGCAAATAAATGTAGCCTCATTTCCTGAAAAACCGAACTTCCGCGCCAATCTCGGTTAATCCCCAAGGAAAATTTGCTTAGCAAGAGACATTCAGAGAAGTTGCTAACATTGGCATCTTTTAATCCCGAAATTCAAGCGGATGACGGCGAAAGCAAGATACACCATCTCGATGATTATATGTGAACAAGTAAGGTACACATGCAGCACCACATGGAATTCGCCAAATAGGAAGGATAAGTGAAAGACCAGGAAAAGAGTGACTGAAGGACTTGCATGAACCTGCACGCATAGAATGCTTCCAGAACCAAACCAATAATGCTTAAATTACGAAGCAAGTACGAAGCATAATCAATTTTGCGGAATATATACACTACATTACCAAAAGAATTGGGAGAAAGGACGACATGACAAACAACTATCATTCCATGTTATCATTCCAACTCCGTCAGCTCCAATTCACGCGCCATACTGGCAAACACCTTTCACTTCTCGAGTGTTCCGTATCCGAGCGATCGCTCTCCTTTGAAAGCTATTCGATGAAAATTGGCGCAGGGGTTCATGCTAAGTTCAAATGTCAATTTTTTTTCAATGAGTAATATCCTGTGTTTTTGATTCAAGTAATATTTGGAATTTCTCCGGCAATTTCCAGTGAATTGACGAGGCTCTAGCACGAATATTTCTTGAGTTACAGGGATATCAAAATCGGAGGTTAGAAGGTACATTTTGACCATCCTGTAGGATCTGACCTAATGACCCAATGAGGCTGAAATTTTACATTTCCATGTTTTCTGGCATAATAATCCTGTATATTACATTTAATCAAAATCTGAGGTGGTAGGGTGTTATTTTGTGAATTTTTTGGGCGATTTGTCATGGAATGACCCTCATGTCTCCCCTTCCGAAAACCTTGAGCGATGCTTCTGGTTGTGAATTTGTACGAGTATGTTCCTTTCAACCCCGCGTTCCCTATCGCAAAGTCCTCTCTCTTTTGGGACCGCCTCTCTTTTTTGCAATCTGCCCCATGGTTTCATGAACCCTTCGTCCTTTTTTTTTCGAAATGTCCTACTTGTCCCTAACGTTCGTCCGAACATTAGAGACAAGTAAAGAGGTTCCTCCACTGACTGCTGGGCGCCGTTTTAAGTATTTTCTTTCCTGGAACGCTTTCCGAATGAAGTTTGAGTTCCTGACTTTAAGGTTTGGAGGTGACAATGCTCCGAAATCGATCGTGAAGATACTAATACACGTTTCTCCAAATGCGCGACTTCAGAATAGGAACAAAAAAATTTGCCAAAATTTTAGATTATATTTTCGGAACTCTGCTGGTATCATCAGAAATGATTATTAAATAATGAGGTACGTTCAATTTTGATCTGTTTTAGCAGCAGATCCTGCCACCACTGAGCATTTTAATGTTACCCTCAGAACATACGAGTTTGGAGGTGCGTGATCTTGCAACTCCACCATATACTTAGTCTCTGAGGTCCCGCTCTCGCTAGACTTGGTCTTAATAGCTTCGTTTCATCCATCCATTTTCCCTGTTCCCCAGTTTTGAATCGTATTAATCCCGTGCTCATGATGCAACCACAGTCTAGGATGGTATCACCCTTGAAAATTACTGTACTTGATGTGCTAGCACAGAAGGCTTTTTACATGACGTAATCTACTCGTACTTACGTGGTATAGCGCCGAAGGCGCGGTCGTGGTGAGTTTGTTTTCCCTTCGGGCACACAAACTCGTTGGTAAGATATATAGAGGATCGTGAGTAACCGAGTGACTAGTGACTGACGCCCATGCTAACCTTATTCTAAAAGTGACGGATGAAACATGGTACAGGAATAGCTGGTAAAATGCTGGATTAAAAAAAATCGACTTTAGAAATACAATCCCTTTGGGAAAATTCCTTCAGTACGATGTTTCCAAGGGAGTTGTTTAGCTTCAACGAAACAGAGATACAAAGAAAGCTGAAACTTGATGTAAATGTACCTGGACCCTCATTTTATGAAGATTGTACTTTTTGCGTAAATCCCCTGGGGTATATTTTCCTTATCGTTTTCTCTCTGCCGTAAACGGACGAATATGGAAAAGGGAAATTTGGTTCATGCAGTTTCAGAATTTTGAGGACGAGGAAAATCATGCGATTAGGTGCGGCACTTACGAGGCCCTTTTTGGAGTGTTGGGTAGGGTTAATTTGGTTTGCTGAAGGAATAATTTTTTTTAGATGTTATAATAGACACTGGATGAAGGAAATATTCTGTGAGGACCTCTGGGGGGGGGGAAGTGAGAATCTCCGGTTGTTAAATGCTGTTGACATCAGGCTGCCGATGATGTTGCAGAAACAGTAGTTTGACACCACAACGAAAAATACATAGAGCCCAAGGAGTTTCATTAAGTTTGTGGGTTTTATTGAACCTTGATGCGTTCAATTTGGGACTATTCCAATGAAACAATTTAATTTTAAAGCAAGCTTTCCCCAATGACTATAATATATTTTTATTAATATTTATAAATCATTGCAGCACAGACGACAGCGTTTTCGCGAGTTTGCCATTCTTTTCACATTCTAACTCTCCGGTTTCAGATGAAAGAAGGAAGCTGTTTCCCATCATCAAAGACCCCAATTTCCTTTAATGACAATATTACGCGAGTTCTATCCCAGAGAATTCTAAAGGGATACCGTTCGAATTTAAAAATTCCATACTTTGGATCGATAATAGGGGATTCGTCACGTCATCAGGAAACCCTCGATTGCATTTATGGAAATTTTCAGCGAGTTCCACATCGTAGCACCGAAGTGAATTCGACATCGTTCGAATTTCGGACACCTGGGCATCGGATGAAGTATGACTTTGACCCATGCACGGGTCAGCGAACAGCCGATCGAATGAAGTTTACTATGAAGTTCCGGTCGGACGTGGACGAATACTTATTTAGTGGGCGTGTTGCTTCCTCCAGCCGCTAACGGCTGTTGGCAAAAGAGACCATTTTCCGTCGTGGAACGTAGTGAACCATGAGAGCGCTGAGCAGGACGGTACGAATGCGACGGCATGGGATGTTGAAAGCGTCAGTAAAGCCAGCAGAATCGCTTAGAAAGAAGACCTACCCAAAGACCTCGAGTTCCGAAGCTTAGAGGCCTTAGCGGGCTGCGGGTCGGCCTGATAGGCCCGACACGACCGGCGGATCGGGTCCGTAAAGACCGGTCAGGCGATCGAGTTTCGGGCCGGGTTGGACCGCGATTCGGATCGGGTGAGGAAAAAACTGTCCGCGCAGGCCTCAGGAGGACGTCGGCATTATTATGTAGATGCGCTTCTTTATCGAAAAGTGCAATATTTGAACACCCCACGTTTTGCCTTTTTTTAATTTGGCCGATTCTCTCTGAAACGAAAAGCTGTTCCTATTGATGGGGGGAGTTGTGCATTACTGTCTTGCAGTTTCGCATTACTGCCTGATTTAAAGTAATCATACTTTCATGCTTTCTGAGTGGCCTTCCACTGGCCGTTGGAACTTGGCAGTGGATATGACCGATTTCACATGAATATGCATTTTTACGTATCGATCCACATAGCCTTATGTGGATCGATAAGTAAAAATCCGCCCGCTCAACCTCAAATTAGGCCCCATCACGTCAAAATGGCAGAACTTTTTGAACTCTTGACCCAATAGCTATCGCCACCGGGTTTCGAATGACACCTATAGCTTTAAACCGAGACACACCGAACGAATTGGGAACTCTCAGTAACGAGATGGAGGGTGGGAGGATGGTTGTCGTCTGAAGAGACGAACCATTTCCAATATCCAGTGAGTTCCATCGTATAGCATTCTAAAGCGATATAACTCTCGAATTTATTTTCGAAGGGTGTCTCGTGCGGCTCTTTCAGGCTCATTATACGGTACTAGTGCAAAATTATAAGGGGATGCGTTTCGTCTTAAAGGAAACCCCTATCGCCTGAATGCAAATGTTCAGCGAGGTCCGCTTCTTAGTTTTAAAATGAGACCCGTCGTTTTTAATTTAAGGGGTGGAATAGGGGAAGATTTTGAGTCGGACCGGGATGCGGATCGGCTCGATAGAATCGATCTGACCCGTGCATCGGGCGTGAAACTTGGGCGTCACGGACATAGTCTCCATACAGAAGAAACAACATACGACCACTCCTTGGAATTTCCTTGATCACAGGAAGGCACTTCCTAATCGCCCTTACGTAAAAAAAAGTGCGTAAAATGCTAACGCGTCTCAAATTATCCGCCAATCCACAATGCACACTTTACAAGGAGCACTTGGTCCTGAACCGATTCTCAAGGAAATGCCTGTTAGAGGCAACCACCCACAAAGGAATCGTCAGACAAAGACTGATGCCTTTCAAGGAGAGATTCTTCATGCCGATACGCCTCCTATTTGGAGGCAAAAACTAGTAGCGAGGCCAGACGGAGACGTCTCAAAAAAGGGAGTGAAAGACCTCGACCAACAGAACAGGGCCAGAATATGAAAAAAAAAATAGTCTTTTACACCTGGGGCAAGTTTTCCGAGATGATAAAATGAAAGTGCGTTCAAGGTGATACCGGCACTGACTTCGCAAAGCACAATAAAAATGAAGGATTCATTTCTGCAATGCCTGTTATAATCCCGTCTTCTCGAGATGAGCACGTACGTTGCTTGTGATCTTTCGCGAATAACAGGTCGTTCTCCGTTGCCTTCAAAAGGTCAGATCAACTTCTTCCAAGTATCTTTCAACGTCCTCCACGATTTCGAGGAAACCGTCAACTCTTGCCAAGATGTGGGCGTACTACCGAAATCCAAGTCTCGTTCAAAATGCAAAAATGAACTCGAGCTCGTGTTAGGCAAAGGGGGGATGCCACGAGGTTCCTCATTGCATTTCGATGCATGAAAAGGAGATGTTCGAAGAAGGGCACTTACATCCCCTTTTCCCAACGTTCTTTCTTTGAGAGATACAGCGATCCCGAAAGTTCTCGCCCTCGCATGCCTTTTCATCGATGGAGTAAGAAAGTACTCCATCCTCCGAGAGGAATGCCGTCTACATGACGAAGCAAGACTTAGCTCAGAAACCATTGCCGATTGGCTAACGTTCTATAGGGAGGTCTGCCTGGAAACTGTGTGCCGGACGAACGATGAAAAAATTAGGGCCAGGATATACCGTAAGTATTTCAGGTAAATCTTAAAATGATATTAAGAGGTTTTACTTAATCTAAGCCGATTTTTGCAAGAGCTGTTGTCATCAGAACTCCAAACTACTACATGAAGCAATTGCATTTTCAAATTCGAAATAGGTGGAGATCGATGAGTGTAAAATTTGGGAAAAGAAAGCATGAGAAGGGAAGATTTGTGGAATTCCAGTGGGTTGTTGGTACGTTTGCAATTATATATTGCACATTTTTTCCATCATAAAGTATAACCCACTACTTTCGAAACTTTAAGGTGGAACATGTCGGGTAACAGGGGATATATTCCTGGCAGAGTGCCCTAACAATAAAGGAAATGCCACTGTCCTCCTAAACATGATAGAACAGCACGTTCACGAGGAATTACGGTCATAACAGATTGCTGGAAAGCTTACTCGAGCCTGGATCAACAGGGTTGGACTCATCTGTTAACAGCTCTCATAATTTCATTGGTAAATAAAACTTGATAATTCCTCGAAAAGAATTAAACCGAATGGAGAAATAGCAAAAAATCACTGTTGTCTTTAGGTCCGGAAACTCAAGCACACACAAAATATAGAGAACTAGCCGGTACCCGTGAAACATTCACGTCTTCGTATTTGAGGTTTAGCGACGTATGTCACCAAGCATTTCAATGAAACACCCAGCTGGAATTTTAGTCATATTTCGGATCCATGACATTGAGTGCGTCCCGTCATTCACCCCCCCCCCCCCAAATCCTCGAATTTCCCAATATGCCAAATGTCAACAGGTTCGGTTCTATAATATTCAATTGAGACACACTGTACAAATTACGAGGGTCACTCAATAAGTTATCTACCTGAAAAAGAAAGAAACATCCGAGGGGAAAAATAACACTTTATTTTTCAATGTAGTCACCTTTTAACTCGACACACTTATTCCACTTTGATTCCAAGGATTTTATTCCCTGGTAATAGAAGTCAACTTCTTCTACATCAAACCAATCAGAAACGGCAACTTTCAGCTCTTCATTCCATGAAAATTTTTTTCCCCGCAAAAATTTTTCCAAGTGTCTGAACAGAAAATAGTCACTAGGAGCCAGATCCGGGCTGTAGGGAGGATGGTTGAGCTCCTGAAAGCCACACTCCCTCACTGCTGCCT
>CAJPEV010000340.1:126319-137738 GCA_905338385.1 Darwinula stevensoni | reverse complement strand
AAACTGTCGTGATCCCTAGGAAGGTTTTTTGGAGCTATCGACGAGAGGGAAAATGGATTTTCGTATGAGAATTTCCAAAGGAAACGAAGTAGCTTCGAGTTAAAGAGAAAATCGAATTAGAGAGGTTAGAGTTTTCGAGAGTTGACTGTATGTCATCAGAGGCCTGTAGTTCCCAAGCTTAGAGGCCTAAGGGGGCTTCGGGCCGGCCATGTCAGTTCAACACGATTCGCGGCTAGGAGCAGCAATGCTCGGTCGACGATGGCGTTCCGGGTCGGGTGCGGGCCACGATTCGAATCGGGCCGATCGAGTTCAAGTCGAAAAATCAGCCCTTGCAGGCCTCTGACGCCCTGAAAGACAGGCCTCTGATGCCCATAGAGACAGGAGGACCCATAGAAACCATGTCTGCAGTTTACACTTTGGACTCTTGACCCAATAAGTATCGCCTTTAGGTCATGAACTTTCAATTGACACCTCAATTATTAAATTAGTTCATTATTAGTTCAATTAGTTCATCCGCCTAGGAGGAGTTTCCCAGAACGACAGACATATTAACCTCTCATGTATTAAATATATGGACAATTGGAAATTTAAAAAGTAACTACATAATTAATCAACTTTCCGATGATTTGAGAATTTTCGCAAACCATCATTTCATATAGAGTCGATTGACACCTGGCTGACCTCTGTGTCATGTACAGTTCTCCGGGAATAAGTGTGACAGGTGGGTATTATATACATGGATACTTCGATATTGGTAATTAAAAAAAAGAGCTCTTTTAGTACTAAAACATGGGCGAATACTGATAGTGAAGGTAGAGTCAAGTGCTAGAAACTAAACAAAATGGGATGAGCATATGATCGGATGTTAGGTGAGGCAGGTGCAAGGGAAATATTTTGTCTTCAATTGGCGAACTCATAAAGCAAAATTATTTTTTAAGTTCGTCAAAACAACGACAAGTTCTCGTTACATTTAGCGACACGACCATCTTTGATTCTCACATGCACTCTAATGAATGCAATGTGAGACCTCACAAATTCCTCATGATACCTCATGCTATTCTCATGAAGATCATAGTACCGCATTTAACTTTTGTGAGATCTCAAGCAGGACTTCAAAAAACAAGATGGCCTAGTCCAGTAGTGGGCCTCCTTTCATTTTAGGAGACCCGCATTTTAGCACCTAATTGAACAAAATGCCATATATACTGTATATTCATCGCATCCTAACCATTCAACCTTGAAATAAATCATTGCTGTCATTGATTCGGCGTAGGGCTATATGAAAAGGCCTGGAAAACTGGACATGTTCTTGATGGTCCACGCGTCGCGTCGCGTGGAGACGGGAGGACAGTATGAATTGTAGGATGCCAGATACGGCATTTCACGCATACCCCTAACAACCCTGTCTACACGGCCGGGAGCAGCCGCTCTCCTCCATTGTCTACAATGAATCCGTCAACCTCCAGGGCTGGAAGGGAAGTGAATGATTTCGTGGAAGACGGGCAACCCGACCCAGGCGGAAAGCTGTGCGTACGCATTGGGTTATGTTGTCGGGTCGCTATGGTTACTGCGGACAGACGGAATGAAAAAAAAAGTGACAAACCGACCGCAATATCTGGCATTCCTCATAGTACCTATGGGAATGCCAGATAAAAGTAGCAGATCGCATGATACTAGAGTTGTATCGATGTGTAATGGGGACTGAAGGCAGGAAAGGCTGGATGGAAGAGGACGAAAGAAAACCAGGGGACGGCTGATATCGGCTGTCGGTGTTGTGCATTCGGCATCAGTCATCCGCAGGGTTGCAAGCTACCGATGCCGGGGCCCAAGTAGGGGCAAAACGAGAAAAATGACGTGAGCGGCCCTCCTGTCTCGCTGAAAGCCAATCCTGCTGGCCTCTCCTGAGACAAAAATATAGATCTGATTATATTTCAGCTCGAATGTCGAAACCGACGGAGGAAAATAGCCGTAAGGAACGGGAAATCATTGCACCTCCTTTCATGCTATGATTTTGCGAGAGATGCGTCGTTAAACGTTCTTAAAGGGCAGCAGTAGGTAATAAGTAGATCACTGACGGACAAATAGCCAGTAAGGCTGTACGGGCCAAAAAGGGTTCTCTATAGTTTTAAAGAGGAGGCCACTGATAAATAACACAGGGCTGCCAAATAGGCCCATTCAATTTTATGTTTTCCCAATATACAGACCACAATCGGCACCGTCGCCGGCCGACCGTAATGAGATCAAAATCGGCCATCGGCCTACCAGCCAGATGTGGCCATCGGTACAGCCCTACATGAAACCATATGAGATCTCGTGAGATCACACGGCAAACTCATGGGATTCTAATGAGGATTTTTCAGCTGGGTTGGTCGAACAGTGGCTGCGGGTACACTCTGGCAGTTAGAAATAAATGGTTTTCACGGGGCATAGATGCAGGTTAGATGTACCCATGGTATGATTTGTAGCCCTCTGCCTTGTCTGGAAGTTGAGAAATAAACGCAAAAATCTCGGCATTTTTCTTTGTGCGTCATCCGGCACTCTTTAAAAAATGGATCTATTGCATCATCTCACCGATTTAAAGAAATGGCGGGATCGGGAGGAGACTGGATCAGATTATCGTCGAGTTTTCGCATCCTGGTCGNCTATTGCATCATCTCACCGATTTAAAGAAATGGCGGGATCGGGAGGAGACTGGATCAGATTATCGTCTAGTTTTCGCATCCTGGTCGACCGTGGTTTTCCGTCATTCTTTGATTTGCTTCTCGAGCCACAATTTCTCGTCTCGTTGTCCTCATCGTCGAAAGCGAAAGTCTCTTCGTCGGCGAAATTAACACCGCTTTCCACCGATTTATAATTCCTCGTAATCGTGGCACGGAATCTTGAATAATGAACGCGGGAAGAGAAGGCCGCATCCTCTCGAGAATCTCGGGAACCAGTTTTGTTATTTTTGGAGCCGGATATTAACATTCTTTAGAGTTGTCTTAGCAAAAATATTTTTTTTTGCATCTTTGGAGCCGCTCAACCACGCGATGTTCTTTGCACGAAGGCAAAACGGATGCGTCGTCAAACGGATTTCCAGGAAACTGAACAAAACCTGCTTTCTGAAGTTTTATGAGCGTTACTAATGAGGCTCCTGATGGAAATAAAGTAAACTTCTTTTGTCGTTCTACAGCTGATGACAAGCTTGACAAGAAGTTGCGACAACCAGGACTGGTTATAACTAGGGCTGTTCCGATTATCGCGATATTGCTATATCGTTCGACGTGTGTGTTATCGGCGATATGTTTGCATATCGCGATATTTAAATTTTGGAAATAATTTTTTTTTACTCCTCTATTGTCGCGGGAGAAGGGAAACAGAGCACACGAACCGCGCCTTTAACAATAACGGGATAGGACAATGTAAGGATGGACTGTCGGCCTTGACAAAAACCAATGAGATGAGGGAGGGAGTTAGTGGATAATCTAAGGACTGCAATCCTCCCAGATGCTTTCTTTTCATGAAAATTCCCTCGAGGCGAAATGATGGAAATCAGCACTCGGATTCAGTCAGACTCCGAGTATGATGAAACCACGGTCAATTTTTGTGGATGGAGAAGTGGAAACTCATACCTCACGCTCGTGGAAAGTCTGTGATGCGAAATGCGTTTAGAATTTATTCTCCCAACGAATGCAATACCCATCCGGAATAGGCAAAAGTAGCTGCCCTGAAAGGAAGAAAAATTCCAGTTTCTGGGAATACGACCAATCTCTCACATCTTGCGCGCAAGTGACTTCAATTTGATTGTGGCGATAATCAAGACCACTCCATCATTCTTTGCAACTTCTCCTGTCTTGTACGAAATGGAAGCCCAGTTCCAAGAAAAATCGGTCAGGCTTTAAACGCTTGACGTACTTACTTCCAAGAAAAACGGAACACCTTGAAAACCACTCATAGACTCATGACTCTTTCACGGCTGCATTTCGAATCTGACAATCTACCATCGAGTTCATCACGACCTCCAACAAGAAGTCATACAAAGCAATTATCACTATCCTAACCCACACGGACAGCTACGAACCTGCAGAAGCAGAGCCGCAGGACGAAATCAATGACATTAATTTCGCTCGATCTAACATTAATAAAGCGGCGAAGTGGAGATCGATGATCCACCGATACGCCAGAGTCATAACGGAAGGAGACACCTGTCGCTTGCCGACCTGGCTCGCAAACAGCAGCGAATTCACGGAACTTTCTTCCTGCGTGAGCGACTCTTTACGAGATACGGATATTTCGCAAACGAACATCGTGCATGCTTTGCGACAGCGATCGTCGATATGTTCTCTCCCCTAGCTCTGAACAACGAACTACCGTGATGTCATGCATTCAAGATCATGTCAGAATCAAAATAAAGAGGTTTTGTCCTGAAATAAATGCGCCATTAATACCAACCCCCCCCCCCCCCCCCCGACTGAACCCTGGTGATATCGGATGATATATAGGTCGGCGATATCGATGCTTTAAAAATCCATTTCGCCCAACCCTTGTTATAACCAGCTTTTAAGAATATTTATTAAACTGTGCGTTGGACGGTTTGTCGGAGTTATTGTGTAAAACTCTCTGACTTGCGACTGAATCCACAGCATTGGTGACGTGCTGCCATCGCACGTATAGAAAAATCCACATGTCATAGTTTTATCAAAAGTGAGTCATTTTGTTTGCTATGCACAATAATTATCCATCCCTTGAGCATAACAGAGAGGACGATGCAAGAGTCAACTATGCTCTGATTTGCTATTCTAACTTTTTGAGAGTTGCCATGTTTTCATATGGTGGAAGCCTAAACGTATGATTAGTGGGTAATTGCGCTATCGACAAATCCGAGGAAGGTTCCGGACGTGCACGCATCTGCTCTACTGCTCTCGCGTGCTCTCATTAATTGGTATGATGGAATCCCTTATCCCCTGGTGCTCCAGAGTTCTTTGCTGATAAGCGTCTCGCTGCCATGAGATGAAAAGGGATTTCATTTGGGTCAATCGTAAAAGATTTTGTGGCTTAATGTAATTGGAGAATGTGCTTTCTCCTGACTAGCGATGAAAAATGAGTTATACAGTCTCACATAAAATGGTACAAGTAACACGGCTATATAAAATCGGTACACATATAGTGACGCCTATAAAAGCGAGACCACGTGGTACCTAAAATCGCTGCTTCCTACTCCAATTACCAACTTAAGACGGAGGGGGTTTAGATCTCAATATATTCAATAAGCACTTCGGAATATTCGCCAGCGTTAATATTCTACCTCTAGTGGTTCTGGGCTGGATCTGAGAGACTCCCTCCTTTGACGCCTGTAATCTGATGGGAATCATTCTCCTGCTGTAGGGTGATTCTTCTGTACATGATAGAGCATCAGATCCATTTTATGAAAAAAAACCTCTTCAATTCTGGAATCTTCCCAGATAGCGCACTTCCTTCGACCCTCTATTGAGCAACCGTCGCCGCGAGTGGGATAGTGGCGGGACGGGAGAGTAGGAGCTTGCTCCTGCGAGGAAACGATGTCATTCACTGGCGTCTTGTCTTTCCAGATGAGAGCCGGCAGACGTAAGCTGACTGATGAGGTAGGAGTGGTGGGACCCCTAGCGGTAAGTGTGGCCTGAATCGTGTCTGGCAGCCAGTTTCATACCGTGCCGTCCGCCAGAGTCGTGCTACCTGGGTTAGGCAATCTATCTCAGAGTCCTAATATTGATCCTCGCGTAAAAATGGTGAATATCTATGGTACTTGTAGGGAGCCATTCCAGTACGAGCGGCAAACGGCTTCTTCCTCTCCTTGATAATGTAATGCGACGCTTGCAGTGAGAGCAATTGCTGATATTGTTGAAACCTAAGACGCTGAGACTTTTCACTTCTTGGTAGGGAGACAATTCACTCAGAAGTTGTGAAATGGCAGAGTGAAGGATAGCTTTATGCCCTGCTGCCCCATTCCGTATTCTAATGTAGAGCGTATAAACACAATCACTGAAGCGTAAGACATTGATCAGACGAACCCGGGGAACCCTGGCAATCCTGTTTTTTTTTGTAATGGAGGACTCTATCGAGACTCCTCTACCATGTGAAATTCTATCATGCATCTCATGCATAAAATGATCGTGAAACTGAATATTCCCTTAAAAGCGCAGTCATTTATTAAAGCAATATTTCCACTCCCCCCCCCCTCTGGTACAAGAAAACCTTCGATCCAATATTCTTCGGCATTCGGTTGCCGGTTCAATTATTCAATATGAATAATTAAATCATTAGTTCGATATCAAAACTAATACTGAAAATTGAGTATGGTGATTCCAAATTTTATATCTTGAAAATTGGATGATGATAAACACTCCCATTCCTTTGCAAGAAATTTATTGTGAGACCCAGAGCTGGGGTATTACCTTGCAATTTAATTGGAGGAAGCTCCTGGATTTCCCCCACCCTTTTTCATCTCCGAATCTAGAGGGAAAGAAGAAAAGTGGCGACGCAGGAAATCTGGGGTGGCCCCCTTGGGGAAAGTCTCGACCCCAGTAATGAATCTATAATTGCGTTTTTCTCGAGGGGAAATTACTTCGCTAATCAAAGTCTAGAGAGAAAGGGGGAAGGAGGTGGGGGGGGGAGAGAGAGAGAGATGGGGGAGGAAAAAGGAGGGAAAAAAATGGTGGAGGAATGGAGCACTCGACGAGTTCTGAGTAATTGACGTCGCTCGCTTGGGGCGTCGGGAATGAAAAAAAGTCCCAGGTCGCCTCATTTCTCGCAAGGAATGCAAATTAGATTTTCCATCCACCTTTCCTTTGAATTTTGTGATGAGATCCACAAAGAAAATGGAAACCTGCAAAGGAGGGAGGGGGAACATTAATTATTTGTCGATAAGCTCACGTTGCAACGCAGGTGAGCAGTCGAGAGTCAATCACATTCAGCATCATTAATTCATATTCAGCTTTACCATATGGCTTTTCCAAGTCAAATCTGCTCATGAGAAGTCAAATGCGACAAAGGAATTCAAATAACTCCAACTGGTTGTACTACGGCTGCTGTGGAAAAATCGATACGTCGATAGGAAAAGCAAACGTAACAGATTGCTGGAGGCCAACTAGTTCGGAAATTCAATTGGGCATACGAGCATGAAATTGCGTGAAGGTGAATGAAGAAGACAAAATACGTCATCAGGGCGGGTAAAACGTGCGATTCGTCTCATGTGCCTCCATCGATTTGGTTGTCTCGGTCCTCGCCTCTCGGTAGTTGGCCTCTCTTTTTCCTTCTGGATTCGTTACCGCCATACTAAGCCTTGGATCGACGTCGGTTCTCGACGTGATGATCCCAGGAGTGCACGATTGGGATGAATTTCGATGTCTCTTAAGTATAGAACTTCCGCCGGTTTTCAGCCTCCGCGAAACAAGTGCTACGGGATGGCTCCAGTGTATTGAAGATCTGAACCGTGGATAAAAGAAAGACACGGTGCAAGCGCATGAAAAAAGCAAAGACCATGGGGAAGGCCCTAGCCCTGGATCTAATCAAATTCACCTGCGTTCCCCTCCCCTGCTCTTTCCTGACGAGGAGTTTTTACGCTTCCCCTCCCGGAATATTGCGTCGAAGGATCCTATATTCAGAGTCCGACCTTCGTGCGAACATTTTTCTTCTTTTACGCGGGAAAAAAACTGTTCCCCAAGAACGATTGTTCTGCAGGTTTCCCTCAGGATGAACGATGGCTTTTGGGCTTTTGGGGAAAACGAACCATCATATTGGGTAGTCGACAAGGAAGACTGCCCATCGAGTTGCCAACAGTCGCTCTATTGAAGGTTTGATTAAAGTTCGATTGAAGCTGCCTTCTCCACATACGCATAAGGGAAGAGGGAGAAAACCCCATCGGCTTCTTGAAGGCTCGAAGAGGCCACTGGTGGCGGGAGGGTGCAGCCGAGGTTCCCCGATTTCAAATCACGGACGTAGTTGCTCGATGCAATTTGCGATTTCGGAAACCGCGGTTGCTAATTTTTCCACCCGCCCGAATGAAACTTTCAGAAATCACTTGTTAGATTTGGGCATTATGTGTATCCCCAATTTTTTTTTCCGTAAAGAACGCGAAGTTCCATTCCTGTGATTCACGTGGCAGTTCACGTAGAGAAGAGAACCAAAAAGTCCCAAAGGTAGAAAAAGATCTTGAATAAAAATGTAATGCATCCAGGGGTCTGGGGAAAACGCTGATTTCAGAATAATGGTATAAAAATCGGGGATATTGATTACGGAAGCCAAGAAGATGAAGACAATCAGGCGTTTGTTCTCATGATTCGAGGAGAAATTAAACCCCGCAAGGCAATCCCCGTAAATGTGCGAAATGAAATTTGGAAGAAGGAATCCGTGAATCCTACAGTAATGATCTCCGTTTATAATATTAATCATTTTGGTTCACGAAGTGACAGTTAATCTGTGGAGATGGTGTTTGCTCTGACTCCATCCCCTTTCCCTACTCGAACGGGCTCGAAGGTCGGTCATACTTTGGATGCTGCCGGTTTGGTACTGCTACTGGTATTGGTACTCGGTGTTTGAAAAGGAAGAGAAAGACGACAGTGAGTCTCGGTCTCTTAATTAGACTGATCCCAGAGGAAATTATGGAAACATGAAGTTAGGAGGGAGATTTCTCGCCGGAACGTGCAGTGCATTCCAATGAAAGTAAAAATTAAAGCTCGGGGATTTGTTGTTACTTGTTGCTCTTTGAAATGAATTTTCTTCTATTTAAATCATTTTACTGCGGCGATCGAGTATTCCCGACGGCGTCCTCATTTGTGCAAGGCTTTCTGGAGAAATCTTGAGCATGGTGATTTTGAAGGAGTTTGCTTTTTCCTTTTCACCTTGTAGAAATCTCAGCAGGTTAATGTCCAAATCCTGTCTCTTTTGGAGGAGACAGTTCAGAGATCCAGGAGGAAAATTCTGGAAAGAAAAAGAGGAGACAAAGTTCAAATGAAGTAAAGTTCAGATTCCTTTCATGTATGTAGGAGAGCGAATTTTTAATATTTTCCCATTCCGATTCCAGGAATTCCTCGGAACAGCACGACTACCTAAGAAAATGTACGAGGTAAAAGGATCTTTCTGCTATCATACCGGAATTCTCTTCTCCGAATTTAAATAGCAACTTTATTGGCAATACACAGCGATGAATTTGCATTTTTTTTAACAGCGTACCAATACAGGGTGTTTCAGGTCGACCCTAGAAATATGGAAATTGGTGGAGTTTGTAGCTTACGAATAAAACTAGCAAGCAAGAACTAGCAAGCAAGAAGCAGCAACGAATAAAACTGGTGAACTTGGTGTATGTTTGTGGTGAGAATGTGAGTGAAGCGCATCGGAGATTTAATGCAGGATATAGTTTTACGCCGTCACATGCAACTGTCAGTGATTTGATAAGAAAATTTGAAGAAACAGGAAACGGTGACACAAAGTCCTCAGGATCAAGAGAAACAGTAACTGGTGTGGACAATCAACAACTAGTAGCGGAAGCCTTAGTCAAAGAAATCATTGTGTAAACTTTCTTTTGAGTTACCTGTTGATATCAGTGCAACATCTGTTTGTAGGATTACACAGAAGCTACAGTTAAAGCCATATCGCCCACATGCAGTTCATGCTTTCTCGGAAGATGACCCTGACAGACGAAACCAGTTTTGTACCATTGTGCTTAATCGATTACAACAGGACCGACAGTTGTTGGACGACATCGTGTGGACTGATTAGGCAAAATTTCTTCTGGATGGCAGTGTCAGCCGTTACAACTGTTACATCTGGATTTATACGAATCCACACTGTGTCCTGACTCACGAAGTGAATGCACTTGGAGTAACAGTTTGGGCGGGAACTTCTTCCAATGGTATTGCAGGACTAAAGTATTTTTCTTTGAAGAAACAGCGAGTGGAGAACGTTATCTGGAAATGCTGAAAAACGAAGTCTTGCCCATTCTTCCTGAATGTGTCCCGGACGTTAATGAAATGTTTTGGCAACAGGGTGGTGCACCGCCACATTATATAGACCTTCAAGCACTTAAAGAGCTGGTCTGTAAAGGTGTCGACACCTAACCTTCTGCACCAGGTGTACTCTACGGTCGCCCTAGTGGACTAGAGTGGGGATACCTAAAGAAAGAAACCCCGATGTATAGAGAACAACTGTGCAGGACGAAGCCCTACTACGAAGCCCTGAAGGAGATCTACTGGATCTCCAAGAAAAAATCGAGGTCGAGATTCATTCTGTCCCACGCGATTTGTGTGCGAAAGTATGCTGCAGCAGGGCTGCCCAGAGGGGGGGTGGGGGGGCAATTGGGGCAATCTGCTCGTATCAAGGGGTCCCAAGGGGGGCCTCCAAAGGGCCTCAAGGGGGCCCCCAAGGGGTCTCCGGTTTAGTTTGGCCCCGGGCCTCGGAAACCTCTGGGCGGCCCTGTGCCGCAGTGTTGAACACCGGATACAGGCTTGCATCAATGCAGATGGAGCTCAGTTTGAACATTTGCGCACGTAAACCACTTGTAATGACATGAACATTTAGAACCTATCTTGTATAGTATTGTAGGTAAACAATACCCACAATAAAACTAAAATAGGAAGAAGCAAAAAATATCCCAGCTGGACTTTGTGGGACATGATAATCGTAGTTATTAATCCTATTCTTTGAAAGGAAGAAACTCTAGAGAGCAAAGTTTTCAGTAGTCGTTCTTATTGAACATAATTAATGTCATAACACGGCGAGTTTACAATAATTATTCATTAAAATATTAAAGACACATTTGTCACATTTCATTTTTTGAGTCACTTTTAGCTCTCCCGAACAGGGCAGCGTCGAAATTAGATTTTCTTGTCGCATTCATCATTCTTATATCCGTATTTCGCTTGGAAAACTCGTATTAATTCCTCTTATGGCTCCATTTCAAGAAATCGTTTTTCTTTTCTTTTCATTTTCTTGATACTTAGATTCGTCGCTAGCATGCTAATGATGTTTCATCTCGTCATCATTACGATGTTACATCAAATTTCATCTCGCATGTCATCATATTCTGTATTTTGAAACTGCTTTAAAACCATCCATTTAAACAATTTGAGGCTGCATAAAAACCGGAAAACCGTATGGAAAGTCTCACATCCGCGGAAAATCAAAGCTTACGGAGTTACGCTGATTTTTTGCATCCTTCATGTCACGAGTCTCTCAAGGGCACGAGACACGTACAAAATGGAACTGCCTGTTCCAACATGGAATTTCCTTGAAGGAAGGACCTTTATAGCTGCAGTGTCCTTCGGCGTCCTCCATGGAGGCAATCTAATTAGAACCAGGCTAGGCTTTTCTAGACTGCAAAAGAGGAAATTTCATCCCATCTCCTCCGAGGGGAAATTGCCTCCAATCCCCCCTCCCCCCCATTCCCCCCATTCCCCTCTCCCCCCCC
>CAJPEV010000340.1:113994-126082 GCA_905338385.1 Darwinula stevensoni | reverse complement strand
ATCTGGAAGTTCGTGAATTTCTCGACCAGACATTTCCACAGCTGTGGATTGGAAGACGTGGTCCACATGAGATGCCAGCGGGATCACCTGATCTCACCCCTATGGATTTCTTTCTTTGGGGCTACATTAGAGAACAACTGTGCAGGACGAAGCCCTACTACGAAGCCCTGAAGGAGATCTACTGGATCTCCATGAAAAAATCGAGGTCGAGATTCATTCTGTCCCACGCGATTTGTGTGCGAAAGTATGCTGCAGCAGGGCTGCCCAGAGGAGGGGTGGGGGGGCAATTGGGGCAATCTGCTCGTATCAAGGGGTCCCAAGGGGGGGCCTCCAAAGGGCCTCAAGGGGGCCCCCAAGGGGTCTCCGGTTTAGTTTGGCCCCGGGCCTCGGAAACCTCTGGGCGGCCCTGTGCCGCAGTGTTGAACACCGGATAAAGGCATGCATCAATGCAGATGGAGCTCAGTTTGAACATTTACGCACGTAAACCACTTGCAATGACATGAACATTTAGAACCTATCTTGTATAGTATTGTAGGTAAACAATACCCACAATAAAACAACATTTTATCCTTCTTCGTTTTTTATAGGGTCGACCTGAAACACCCTGTACTATTAGCATCAATAATTAGGATAAGAAACTTTCCTTCTTTGAGATCTCTCGTTTCAAAAGTCATCAGCAAGAATAACTGCATAATTAATGTCATAATACGGCGAGTTTACAATAATTATTCATTAAAATATTAAAGACACATGTGTCACATTTCATTTTTTGAGTCACTTTTTAGCTCTCCCGAACAGGGTAGCGTCGAAATTAAATTTTCTTATCGCATTCATCATTCTTATATCCGTATTTCGCTTGGAAAACTCGTATTAATTCCTCTTATGGCTCCATTTCAAGGAATCGTTTTTCTTTTCTTTTCATTTTTCTTGATACTTAGATTCGTCGTTAGCATGCTAATGATGTTTCATCTCGTCATCATTACGATGTTACATCAAATTTAATCTCGCATGTCATCATATTCTGTATTTTGAAACTGCTTTAAAACCATCCATTTAAAAAATTTGAGGCTGCATAAAAACCGGAAAACCGTATGGAAAGTCTCACATCCGCGGAAAATCAAAGCTTACGGAGTTACGCTGATTTTTTGCATCCTTCACGTCACGAGTCTCTCAAGGACAGACGCGTACAAAATGGAACTGCCTGTTCATGTTCTATCATGGAATTTCCTTGAAGGAAGGACCTTTATAGCTGCAGTGTCCTTCGGCGTCCTCCATGGAGGCAATCTAATTAGAACCAGGCTAGGCTTTTCTAGACTGCAAAAGAGGAAATTTCATCCCATCTCCTCCGAGGGGAAATTGCCTCCAATCCCCCCTCCCCCCCTTTTCCCCCATTCCCCTCTCTCCCCCCCCCTCCTCCCACTCACACGTTTTCTCCTGTCGAAAGGAGCCGCATATTTATATTATCTTTATCTTTAGGCCCAATTATCATTAGGCTCAATTATCTTTAGGTTCATCTCTTAAGTTGATCCAGAGTTATTTGAGGGTCATAAGGTTCGTATTATATACAGCGTAACATCTCCCTCATGGAGACTGCTGTCAGAGGAGCAGAGCTGCAATCAGCTTTTCTACGAAGGCTTAGGATTAAGGAATTTCTTCTGATACGATCTGATTGCTTTCCTGGAGATGACAACGGTTATGAAGCCATTTGGAGTCGCAGATATTCTGCTGTGCGTCTCCCTCGATGATAATCTGGTACGTTTCTCATTCGGGGCTTCATACCCCTCCATACTGTAGAGTGCAACCTATTGTTAGGCAGCTCGGAGCAAGTAGGTCTACGAGTCAGAACGTGAATAAATTATTCATGATTAAATGCTAACGATTGCTTCAACTGTTCCTTCGTTCATTATGAAATACATCGAGCCCCGAAACGCTCGTCTCTAATGACGAAACTATAATTCCAGCTATAAAACGACCGTATGAATATTTCCTTTTCCGTCTCCATGACAACCATAACCATAACGATCATTATACGTCAGAGTAAGACTGCACAGAAGGAGGAAAAGGTATGACTTGGGGTATGTGACTGCCCTCAATGGATGTATGTGACGTATCGCAATAGACGTACCTTATGGGTCTGAATGTGCAAGTTATTATTCAACCTTCAGTAAGGTGTCAAATGAAGAGTCCTTGCTAGTCTGAAAGGGCTTCCCAGTGTACTGCATGTAAAAATGTAATATTAAAGAAATGGACCGGGGTTCGGTGACCGAGTGGTTCTGGCTTCCGGGTGGCAACTCAGAGGCGAGGGATAGAGTCCGTGAGGCGGCGGGCTCTTCCTCTGCCGACAGGCGACCCACCTGCTTTCCTGGGGAGTGTCTGTTTAGCGTGGGATAACACACATGCCACTCTGTGTGCCACGTCTTGGAGATACGAGTGTACTTCACCTTAAAAATCACTCGTGCCAGTCACGGGCTTAGGCAACCCGTGAGCTGCCCCTTTGTCCTCCTAAAGGACCGTTGAAGGGTGTCCCTGCCTGAGAGACTGTGATACACACTTGGCCCATGCCAAGCGTGCACCCCTCCCTCTCTGTGTACTGTAATTGGTCCGTTGTCGTTTGTGTCCGCCGCATGTCCCGTCTTAAAAAAAAAATAAAATAAATTAAAGAAATGACCAACATTTAAATTAATTTTTTTTCTTCCAAATATCTCATATCACTGTGCTGTGTGTTTTAGTTGGGGGGTTGGGGTGTGGGGGGTTTGGGGACCGGGGAGAAGGAAATTATTTTAAGCAAAAGTTTGGTTCTCGGTTTGCTGAATCTCGCGAGCACCTCTGAAAAAATCATGGAAAGCGTTTTGAGAGACCACATCTTAGAACTTCTCGTGGGAAACTCAAGCATCCGGGAATCTCAGCACGACCAAAGGAGGCGGCAAAGTAACCTTTGCAATTGCTCGAATTCTACGATTGGATGACGGCAGAGGGTAATTGTACGTAGATGAAGGCCTTGCGAGTCAAATCAGAAATTTGCCGACGATACGAAAATAGATTTATCTATCAGGGGGAAGGAGGACAAAGAGAGAGAGAAAGAAAGCCGAGACGAATCTCCTGCCCCGGACGAATGGAGTTAAAAAAAGAAGTCTCATCACGTTGAAGAAGAATCCGCAGTACAGTGGACTCCGCATAATGGAATACTCACGTACAATACATCGACGTTTATTCTGTAATTTGGAGTATTCCGATGACCGAAAGCATCGTACTTCTTTTTCTTCGGTCTTCAGGCAATCTTTTTTAAAGTGATATAGTACAGGACTCGTTTTTGCCTCATTAACTCAAGAATGCTTTTTGCATTTTATTTTGCACTTGGGTATCTATCCAATTTTCCTCATATTTCTCCGTTTTTTTTTCCGTTTTCTCCTTTCTTATTTTCCCATTTTCTTCTGTAAATAGCCCAACTATACTTTTTTTTTCGCTTTTCAAGATTTTCCTGTTTCCGCTTCCTGTGGTTTCCTCCACCTCCAATGTTTCCTTATTTTCGGTGACCTTCGAAACTTGCGGCTGAGAGATCCCAAACTGCAGAGCCAGTTCAGTTTGCGTCCCGATGGACATTCCGATGGACATTCAGAACTGCAATCTTTTCGACCAAGCTGAGGTCTTTCCCATTCCCCACTGTCAACTCGGAATGTGCAGATCTGCTGCCCATAGGCTCAATTTATTGTCCAGGGCAGTTTCAGAGTCATTGGGACAAAAGTGGTAAAAATTGATTTACAAAAATGTAATCCAACTTGCATTTCCTGCACTGTATAGATACTAAACTTGGACCAAATAAGTATCATTAAACATTCACCACCTGGCGTGGGATGATTTCTCATTACTCCTGCGCCATTACATTTTGATGAGTTTAACATTGCTTGTGAAAATCGCTTTTAGGCTAATTTGTTACGTCAGTAACGCTGGAAAACTCTACTAGCCAATTCGTTTTTGAGCAACAATAAATATCATTTGGCATGGATAAAGGTGATGGTCTATGCCTTCTTTTCTGAAAATACGGAAGTTTCAGGTAAGGCCAAATCAGAGAGAATCGAAAGGGAAGCAATAGAACGAAAACCACTGTCTAAACTGTGTCACGTCAGTAACACGACATAAATGACCTTGCTTTTTTTCATCCATGGGAGAACTGAGAATATTTTGGCCGGAATTGATACAAATATCTCTGTTCTATGAGGCCCTGTTGAAGTAGACTTTCCGAACCTAACCATCTTTAAGGTACACCATCAGACATGTTTTGATTTTGAGTATAGTGTTACGTCAATAACTGCGGAACTGCCCTCCAGGTGAACTTGCTCTCAATTTCGCCTGAAAGACAAAGGCAAAAACGAGGCTTATTGCATCGTTCCTGCATCTGCAGTCTACACAACGTGTTTACACCATTTCTCGGAAATGGTGCGCTAGCCTTTCCTGCTACCCCCGCTCTCGGTTCTCGGAAATGTCAAGTGGCAACTCATGAATTAGATCCCAAGAAAGCTTGAGCCCACGAAGCGGGAGAGTGTGACTGGGGGAAGGTCGGGGATGACTTTCCGAGAGCACGGAATAAGAAAAATGACCATTTTGTTTTTCAACGACTAAAATATAACTATTCCATATTTCATAAAAGTTTATCTCTTAAAGAAGATTATTCTAATAACTGTATTCCTTCGTTTTTCGTAATGCGTCTCATGGTAAAAAAAAAAAAAATCTGGACCGCACGACGGTAGTCCATTAAGCGGAGTATTCCATTAAGCGGTATCCCATCATGCGGAGTCGACTGGATAAGGTCCTTCACATCGATAGTAATTACGATGGATTTCTAGACGCGTTCGGCGAGGATAAGGGGGAGGAGGCTTATAGAGAGAAAAATTTAGGAATCGCGATTGATGAGAAACTCACGTTCTCATCGCATGCGCATGCGACAGTAGCCAAATGTAATAGGATTCCATGCTTCATCCGGCGTTCAATTGCCAATAAGAGCTCGTGCGTTATTCTTCCGTTGTATGCAGATCTGGTTAGACCCCATTTAGAGTATTGCGTTCAATTTTGGGGGCCTGCAAATGAAAGTGATCTAACGGCGCTCGAGAGAGTTCAGAGGCGTGCTACGAAAATGATTAAAGAGGTACTATGGCTTTCATGCGAGAAGCGTTTAAAAAACGTTGGTAATCTTATATGCTAACGAAGCGGACCTTATCCAGGCTTTTAGCTCATTAAGGCTTTTAAGAATCGATAACGTGGAGCGTGGTATATTCTTCCAACTTGATCGTAACAGCAGAACGAGAGAAAACCGGTTCAAGTCGCTAGAACCCCAAGCGAGACTCAGGTTTGCGAAAGTACTTCTTTACCTGTAGGATAGTTAATGCGTGAAATGCGTTAAGTGGCGATGCAGTGGCTCCCCCTACTGTAGCAGTAAGAAGTAAGAAGTAGCTTGTACCTTCATGGACGAAACAAAATAAAGAGCAATGTAGCTGTTGGCAATTTGGCAGGAGGCGGATATGTTTACCCAAAAATATCTAACTTAAACCTTTATCACACGTATTTAAATCTCCCCCGTAAGCGCTGGTAGCCGGATTTTTCGCGCCCTTTAAATTGCTACGATGTTTGCATTCGAAAGCACTCTTATAACTTCACAACTAATGATAAATGCTTCAAATAGTGGTAGTAATTTTTACAGGAAACACACAACAGAATGTTATCTAAATTTTTTACATTGGGGAAGAGGTCTTGTCCTGAAAAAACTAGATGCAAGCATAAAATAAATAAAAATACAAGTAATCAACGCAGAAAAAGTTGAAGTTATTCATCATTGACGACTAATCAATCCTCCCACAAGATGCTGGCGTCAGTGGCGGATACAGGGGGGTGGGGGGCGACTGCCCCCCTTATAGCCAGGTTAGCATTTGATTTATTTATTCAAAATAGCATCTGCATTTAATTTTATTGGAGGCAGTGAAATAGATACTCAAGTTCTTACCCCAGACGGAAAATAAAAAAGGTAAAAGGACGAGGAATGGTGATTGACGGGGGGGTGGGGGGTTAGGCAGAAACTTTGGAACCTCCCCCCTATGAAAAATTTCTGTATCCGCCCCTGGTTGGCGTATTATGTGATGCCTCTCAAGTTCAGTTTTGTATGGTAAATTTTGAAACGTGGCTCTAACAAAGCTGGATGAAACCCCCCCTCCCCACACTAATTCCGTCGCGTATTCCTGTTGCCAGGGTATTGTAGAGAAAGATTGTGTATCATTCGCGAATCTTTTCAAGTAGCTCCAGGCTTCTACGCAGCTCGTAAGCACTTCTTACTTGAGTAGTGAAACTATTCTAAAAATAAACTGTTGTCAACGATGCCATCATTGGCGTCACATGAACTTGACTCCGACCCGAGACGACATTGAGCAACAGCATTATAAGCAACGTAGTAAACAGCTGTTCTTTGAGAACGGAAAGACAGATTGTGTTAAAAGTATCAGAACATTTTCCCAAGAAGTTGTGGTACAGCATTTGTACCTTTCGTCCGATAAAGGTTAAGACGCGTGTCTGTCTCATGAGGCATGAACCCCCAACCTTGGCGCAGGACGTCACAATGCGCGAAAACACCACTTGACATCCATCTCCAAGCCTTGAGTCTTTAATTTTTGTGCTCTGAAAAATGCATTATAGCAATATGCAGGATATAGAATACGCTAGCGATCCATGCTTTTCCTGCCAAAGCGTGCTACTCTGCTCTGGGCCACTGGTTGTCGTGCTTTCATTAGAAAAATTGCATAGAGGTCTCAAGAATCAGCTCAATAAACTTAGTCCTTAAGAATGATGTGAAACGACTGACGTTGTGCTGGGGTCGTGGAGGAGCATACCTTCAACACGTCCTTCAGTGGCATTCATGTTGTTAGTGATAATGGATGGGATGGAGAGGGACGAATGAATGAATGTCTCGGGTTCGATTCTTGGACTTTCTATGATGTTTCGACCTCTCATGCTCAACTCTTCCTTCTACAGGCAACTGATCCTACAAGGTCCCATGTCTCACTTCATAATAGATAACTTTTCTTGCCTTTTTTTTTAATCAAAAGAGCTCACTCTTTCGTCCCTCTACACGGCGAAGGAGTTTTTTTTTAAGGTTTGGATTATACGATAATTCGTGAGATGAATCAAATCTTACAGGGCTTACTTTTTTTGTGGAAAAGCCTGAACACAATTTCAAAACCTTGGAGGATCCTTCTATGTTCCTGATCTGGGGCGACAGACTCAGCTCAGAATCCTGAGCCTGATCTGCCGATCACACGAATGGCGGCACTCCGTATCATAGAGAGTTCAACTAGAGGCGACACCCCGCTCGAATCCGAATCATTGACAGGGTCGCATTATAGATGTCACTTTCGATCCTCCATCTAGCGTGCGCACATCAACAACTCCTCCATGGTCGAGCAGCGGACTCAACGAATCACGCATGTTACGTTGAGGGATCCCTTAGGGTCGAATCCCCGAACGAGTCGATTCCCGATTCCGTCGATTCGAAGCACGCCTTATGGAAGTGTTGTTGATAACAAGCCACCAGATGTCTCTGTAATATTTCGATCCCCCCCCTACCCCTCGGAGTGTCGCCTCTAGTTACACTCTCTACTCTATGCTCCGCATCCTCTTGCTAAGCGCAATACCAACCACTTTCCACAAGAAACTCATTTCAGTAGCTTGTATCCTCGACCAAAACTTTTACTTTTTTCAGTCACTACCCACAGTTCATGGCTGTATGTGAGGGTGGGAAGGTAAACGCTCTTAAAAATTGAGTGTTTCCTTTCCTTGGATATCTCAGATTTGTCCTCCAAAATTCCTGGCAAAGTGCGGAAGCTCTGGAGATGCGGTTGTCGATCTCGTTCCCGAATCGTTCCCGCTCGAAAACCAGACCCCGAGGTACTTGAACTTCTCCACCTGTTCCAGTGGGGCCACCCTGACATGTAAGATGCACTATATAAGACACCTCGAGAGGACCATAACACGAGTTTTTGCGACACCGAGTTTCATTCGAGCTGCAGTACATTTGGAGTAGAACTGGTCCAGCACGGTCTGAAGCTTCTGTTGCAGCTAAACCAAAAAGACGCATCTTCGGCCAAGAGAAGTATTTCTTTTTTTTTTTTTTTACCTTGATACAACCTTTGTCGACCCCTCGAGGCTCAAACTGCGCTTGTCCATGCGCACGAGGAACAGGAAAGGAGTTCCATTCTGTCTCCATGCCAGAAATCTGGTGAAGCAGTTGGAATTTTCTCCGATCGCCCTCGCCAACACTAGGGAGTTTTCTCATCAAGGAGAGGGTCCCATCTCACCCGTTTTGCAACGCGTATGGCTTTCAGCCCCGTTCTAAGGCTCGCCACTGTCTGGAGCTTGCTAACCACTTAGTGGTGGTCGGTGCTCGATTAAGCTCCACGTTTTACTCTCGTAACAGGTCGCGAACGATCACATCACCGATCAGCGATTTCTGGCACACAGTACCAGTCCGACTGTCAGAGCCTCTGCACCAGGTATACCAGTGGATATTTTGATATCCTTGCTCTGGAAGGTGATGGTCAGGCCATTGCCAGAACAGAAGTCTAGAAACTTTCTACCATTCCCATTCAGCGTGGTTTCTTTCAACGACCTATTTCACCTTATCCCACGTAGCTTTAGCTTTCTCAACTTGCGCGTTAAAGTCCTCCACTAACAAAACAGGATCATCGTTTGAAATCTTTGTAAGGTATCATCCACCTACTCGAGGAACGTCTCGTTGTCCGACTTGTCGTTCGGCTTATACTGTAGATTTGAACGGCAGCCAAAACGTCGACTCACTCGAATCAGAGCGATTCGCTCGCTGATTGGCTTCTATTCGATCACGTTGTCAGCCAGCCGGAAGCTAATGAGTATCCCCATTCTCGCCAGGGCAAGCATAGTTGAATCTACTCCGCTCCAGAAGAGGGTCCGTGATCTAGGACGATGGAACCCCTGCCTTTCTTGATCGATGCTAGGCCGACTATGTCTAGTCGTCACTTACTAGCCTCTTCTACGAGTTCCGGCTTCTTACCGTCGAGTGCCAGCACGTTCCAAGCTCCGGTATTCAAAGTCCGTTGACTAGGTTCTGTTCCTGATATGTCCTTAGAGTATCACGCAGACAATACGTCACGGCTGGCGGCAAGTATTGGGATTCTGATCATCCCGAGCGAGTTCCAGTATGGAACTCTTGAGCCGAACTCTCACGCATGATTTGGTTCATTTTCGTCACTCTCGACAAAGGGCCCTATATCATAATGGGACATGGGATACATTGGCTTTCCGAATCGCTGGATGGAATCCGAATCAAGTATGGGCCTCCATCATTGCAACACGGATACGCGAACCATTTATATATACAGGTATAGAGTTGGCCAACACAGTTACAACCATTTACAGTATTTCTTCTGTACGCCATGTGATACCTGCCAATCATTGAAATCGCATATTTTCGTATATGGCGTCAACATGTGATGTTAATTTATTTTATTTATTAAAAATATTTCGTATGGTAAATTGACACCATGTAAATACCGTATATGCGGTTTCAAATAATTAACAGACATGATATGGGCATATTTAGCGCAATATATCGTATAAATGTGAGCTAACATGGGAAATTTGCTTGATTCAATATTGTGGAATCTGTGGACGTAAAGATGTGCATGGGTACCTGTACCACTGGGTCATGGCAGGATCACTCGCGCGGTACGAGTGTCGGGGAGGAGGAGGGAGCAGGGGGGGGGGGGATACTTAATTTAGTTTTTAGTGGGCCTCCTTTCCTGAAAGGAATGAGACCACTTATGGTCCCGAACTGTCCGTCCGTGTGTCACACTTTGGTTGTCCGACGATAACTAATAAAATGTTGGCCTGACCAATTCGAAAATTGGCAAGCAGGTAGATATTAACAAGATACAGGCTGACTTCGTTTTGTGGGGAATTTGCACCAAAATTTGCATGTTTATTGCAAATTTTAGAATTGAAGTTTGGTCACGGAGGGGAAGGCATGAATACCCGTGAGCCCATCAGAATCTGGATCACAATGCGCATGCGCGCACTACCCAGACCTTGGGCGCGGTGCTGTCAGCAACTAGATCCCTACCAACCTTCGTGGCGGATGATTCCAAACACCCACAACCCTTCATCCTCCCATCATCATTTCAAGAGCACCATTGGAAACTTTTCAATTGTAGCTGAAAAATGATGTTTTTGATGGCCAAGGACCGGAAAAAGGTGGCATTTTGTTCAAGTAGGTGACAAAATGCGGGTCTCCTTAAATGAAAGGAGGCCACTACCGGACTTGGCTTGCCCATCTTGTTTCATTTGCGCTGAACCTGGGAATTTCTCGATCGTTTGATTTGACTTTATCAATAACACTTCCTTGAGGCGTGCTTCATGGTCGCGGAATCAGGAATTGACTCATTCGGGAGTTAGACCCATAGGGTGTCCCACAATTGAATACAAGTGCCTCGAGTCTGCTGCTTGGCTATGGAGGAGTTCTTGGTGTGTACGTCAGGTGGATGATCGACAGTGACATCTATATTGCGACCCTCTCAATGAATCGAATTCGAGTGAAGTGTCGCTTCTAATTACAGGTATATATTCTTTTCTCTATGTTCCACTCCTTGAGCGGATAGTCTGCCTGCATCAGCTGCAAATACTCATACTTGCATTCTCCTATTGTCAGTTCTTTCCTTCCCCTCTTTTGTTTTACCTGATCTACTGTACTACTGTACACCTTTATTTGCTTGGTTTTCTCTTTACTATGAGCAGAAATAGGGGGAAAATGTGCATACTTTCTTCTTGTTGCTCAACGTTTCAGAATGGTAGAGTTGAAAAACTTTGATTTCTTGGTTTTCCTACAAAATAGGGCTCAAAATAAAAAAATGGCTGAAAGCAATGGATGTATCTGCTGTATCGAAAACAGCATATATCTGTTCGCATCGGTTTGTAGACGATTGATCATAGAATATTTATGGATCAGAAGAGATACCTGCTGAAAGATTCTGTGCCCACTCTCGAAGGAGGACATGAGCATCAATTTTCTATACAATCAATGATCTGTCCCGGTCAGACCATTCTGTGTCCCCCAGGAATCGCCAAATATTTTACCATGCAAACATCGCCAATATTTACAGAAACATTGAAGCCACGGTTCCACCTTCTCAGCCTTCTGCAAGGCAACATACTTCAGATCAGGGATCTGTCAGCCAACTGCAGCTCTTAAAAGTGTCTTTGTCAGAGGCGTCTATGCAGATTGTGAGGCCAATGTTCTCAAGACCAATACAAACTTCCGAGAAACAGAACGTCAAAAAACATTGCTGCGAAGATGTTCAGATGCTTCGTAGAGAGCTAGAAAATGCAACAGTGAACTTGCAAAAAAATACATGTCTGTACAATCATATGCTAAAGAATGAAAGCAACATGAATTTGGTAATTCAGATTAAGGTCCTCCTGAACTCTGGTCAGAGTCTGCTCCTATCAAGATATTGTAATGTTCATGGCGATGATGCACGTCTCCTGATCAAAATTCGCTCAGACGAGTTGTCTTCGCATGGAGAGGAAGAAGGGACCATCTCTTGGATTTCCTCGAAGGAAACGCGCTCATTCGGGACTCTCAACACGGCTTTAGGAGGCGTCGAAATTGTCTCACCAATTTGCTCGAATTCTACGACTGGGCGACGGAAGAGAGGGATAAAGGAAATCCTGTGGACATCGTCTATTTAGATTTCGCGAAAGCTTTCGATACCGTTCCTCACAAGAGGTTGCTGATTAAACTGGAGGCGCACGGGATCCAGGGTAGGACGAGCGAGTGGATCAGTAGTTGGTTGGCAGGATGAGAGCAACGGGTGATGATAAATGGGGAAGCGTCGAAGGAGGTCGGAGTCGCAAGCGGTGTCCCTCAAGGCTCGGTCCTTGGACCGCTTCTGTTTTTGGTCTACATAAACGATTTGGATCTCGGCGTAGAGGGTAAGATAAGTAAATTTGCCGACGACACCAAGATAGGTTTTACCATAAGGGGGGAGGCGGATAGGGCTCGAGCCGAGCGAGATTTAAG